>PVHY01000589.1:0-83810 GCA_004024945.1 Uropsilus gracilis
GTAAATGCATGAAACACTTTGGAGCTTTTTATAATGTTCATCGTGGTTGGGAAATGGTCTAAGGCCTTAGGCTCATTTTTTTAAGGATAGACAATACTATGATTCTTTATTCAAATTGCTTTGTCTTTCTGCACCACTTGCTTTGTTATCAGCTGGCATTGCAATTACGGTAACAAGCAAAGGAAATGCCAGTCAAGTGCAGCACGTGGGACCATATCACACTTGCAACAAGTCAGGCCTCAGGCGGGAGAAAAAAAAAAAAAAAAAAACAAAAAAACAAAAAAACAAAAAAAAAAACCCGCCCAAGGCTACATGTGGAGCACATCAAGTAGGTGGCCTGGGTGTGAAAGGGTGCCTCATCCCCAGAAGGCCAATATTTACATTAACGACTCATTTCCACCTTTGGTACACTTGATCAGGCACTTACTTTATTTCACGACATCGTTCTGACTTTAGGATTTCAGAGAAAAGCTGTGGTCAGGATACTGCTCAAGTGCATTTACAATAAAACGCTTTGTGCACCCAGATGTGAATTCCACCTGCTCAGAAGCTTATGCTGACTCGTGACCGGGGCTGACCCAAATGGAGCTGGGCTTTTCTCCGCCAAGAGAATTCTGTGAGACTGGTAAGAATGCTAAGTCGGCCAACCACGCGGGTTATTTGGTAGAACACCTTGCGACCTTAGAAGGCGGGTTACAGAAGTCGGCCATCAGACAACAAATAAAATGGAAGATCCTTCTCTGTGTGCAAACAGGCCTTGGATTTGAAATGAGGGGCCTGAAGGAGGGAAGGCAAGCAAAGAAAGGAAAAGCGAGGCACTGCCCCGAGTAGCCGGGTTCATTCAAACCCTGAGGACAGCAAACCCCGCCTCCCCATGCCGCCGTCCGCTCCAACGCTGAGCGCTCCGGGAGTGAGCTAGCCCCGCGGGGAGCGGCTTGGAACCAAGGAGGCGGTGGCAGCAGCAGTTTGGGCTGCCCCGAGCGGCGGATAGGCCCAGGCAAACAACACCCATTCTCCCTCCCTCTCGCTCAGTTCAACTCCCACTCGGCCCCGGCCACGCCCTGCGCCGCCGCCCCCTCGGGCAGCTTTCCGCTCGGCAGCCAGGCCTCAGTCGGGGGCGGGAGGAAAGGCGGTGCTTGGGTAGGACCACCGCGAACTACAAGGGCCGCCATCCTTTGCGGCAGCGTCCCGCCCCCTTTCTCCCACCACTCAGAGCGCGTCACTGAAGGCTCAGCCAATGGGGACCGAACCAGGGAAAAAGGGCGCCCGGGTCCGGATGCGCCTCAGGAAAGCCATGCTCCCTGCGCGGGGGCAGCGGGCAGTTCACCAGGCACGCCGAGCCGTCGTGGGCTCCGCGCGCCCTCCCATTCGCCCCTCTCTCATTTCTGCGAGCTCTCCCTACTTTCGTCTTGAGTGGCAATTCCGAGGGATGCTGCAATGGGTATTTGAAGGGAGGGCACTGGGAAATGAGTAGGGGGCGGGATATCCTGAGACAACAAGTTTGGCTGTATGGAGGGCCTACCGGCAGCGCGCCTGAGCTAGAAGGCCGAGAGCGGGAGCGCCAGAGGAGCCGAGGAAAGAGAAGAAAAGCTGCTGAAGGAATAACCCCGAGAAAGGGGGTGGAGAGGAGGCGGCCCCAGCGCCCCGGCCCCCGGCAGGTCGGCGGCCAATCCGCTGGGGGAAGGGGTGGAGAGTCGGCGGCTCCGGAGGAGAGAGGCCGAGGGGGGTGGGGAGTCGGCCGGGCTCGCGCCGCCCTGGCCCCGCCCCCGGCCCGCGCCGCCGCCCGCGCCGCGCGCCGCCGCTGTCAATCAAGGGCGAGTCAGCCGGGCTCGGGCGGAGAGAGGAGCTGCTACGCCACAGCCCAGCGGCGGCCATTCGCGGAAAAAGAGGCAGAGCCTGTGCCAGCTACTGCCTCCTCCGAGCCACCGCGGGCGGGCGGGACCGGCCTCTCCTCCCGCCTCGCCCCCACCCCCACCCACCTCTATCCCAGTGTCTCCGTCTGAGGGTTTGTCCTGTTAATGCGGGATGAGCGGTACGTATTCTCCACCCCCCTCGGTCTCCTTCACCGCCTCCCTCCCACCCTCCCTCCCTCCCCAGACCCTGCTCGGTTCTCCCCCCTCCCCCGGGGCCGCTGAGATGCTTTAAGGGGAGGAGGAGAAGGAGGGAGGGAATCGAGGGAGGGAAGGAGGGTTGTGTTTTGTCTTAATGTCTGAGAGAGAACAACCTCCTTCTGGGTGTTGCTCTGGAGCCGATGGGTCGGGTTTCAAACCACGTTTTGTGATATCCCCCTCCTCCCTTCCCTCCTTCTCGCCCACCCCCTGCCGGTGTGCGTGAATCTCCGGTTTATGGAGATTAATGTTGGGGGGGGAGGGGGCGAGGAGACGGGGAAGAGGAATAATAATAATCCTAATAACCTGTTGTCGTGTATGTGTGTGGGGGGCTTGTTGCAGATCAGAAGAAGGAGGAGGAGGAGGAGGCGGCGGCGGCGGCAGCGGCGATGGCTACAGAAGGAGGGAAAACCTCTGAGCCAGAGAATAACAATAAAAAATCCAAAACCTCAGGCTCCCAGGTAAAAGCAAACATTAAAAAAATTCGTCACGAGACATAAGGGGAGAGAGGGAGTTATGCCCTTTAAATGCCCAAAAGTGACGAACAGAATAAAAACGTTTATCCACTCAAAAGCATCTTTCTGAGAGTGAGGAACTTAAATTGTAAATTCAAAAAGATTTCACGTGTGTGAGGAATAACGTTGTTTTAAAATTACATCATGCACTCATACTATTAAACGGTGGGTATTTTCCCAAGGACATTTTGAGTTCAGGAAAATAACACTTTAAGAAAGTGTGCTAAAAATTTTCTTTTATTTAAACTTTATATTATAGGGTCTGCTTCCTTATTCTTGTATCTTCTTTTGTTCATATTTCTTTTTGATTTCTGCCACATCCCAAGTAAGTTCTGAAATGTAGAGCTGTCAAAATAAATAAACCGCTCTCAACTACAGGCCTCCACTAAATCCGCCCACTTTTTTTTTCCTCCTCTCCTTACCGTCCCATTTGGGTAGGACTCTCAGCCCTCTCCTCTGGCTTTACTGGCAGCTACTTGCAGCAAAATAGGGACTCCTGGTGAAAATCAAGCAACTGGACAACAACAAATTATTATAGATCCAAGCCAAGGATTGGTGCAACTTCAAAATCAACCACAACAGCTAGAACTGGTAACAACACAACTTGCTGGAAACGCTTGGCAACTTGTTGCCTCCACTCCTCCTGCTTCAAAAGAAAGTAATGTTTCTCAAGCAGCTTCTAGTTCTTCTAGTTCTTCCAACAATAATAACGGGAGTGCATCTCCTACAAAAACTAAATCAGGTAATTCTTCCACCCCCGGTCAATTTCAAGTTATACAAGTACAAAATCCAAGTGGTAGTGTACAGTACCAAGTGATTCCACAACTTCAGACAGTGGAAGGCCAGCAAATTCAAATCAATCCAACTAGTAGTTCATCTCTACAGGATTTGCAGGGTCAAATTCAACTCATTTCTGCAGGTAATAATCAAGCTATACTCACTGCTGCTAACAGGACAGCTTCTGGTAATATTCTTGCTCAAAACCTGGCAAATCAGACAGTTCCAGTCCAAATTAGACCTGGTGTTTCAATACCACTGCAGTTACAGACCCTTCCTGGTACTCAGGCTCAAGTTGTAACAACTCTACCTATTAACATTGGAGGAGTGACTTTAGCATTACCAGTGATAAACAACGTGACTGCTGGAGGAGGGACTGGACAGTCTGGCCAGCCTACTACTACTACTACTACTGATAGTGGGACTTCCAATGGGAGTCAGTTAGCTTCTACACCCACCACCACTACTACTGCTTCTGCCAGTACTATGCCGGAATCTCCCTCGTCCTCCACTACCTGCACAACCACTGCTTCAACATCTCTGACAAGCAGTGACACATTAGTGAGCTCAGCAGATACGGGCCAGTATGCAAGCACTTCAACTAGTAGTTCCGAAAGAACTATTGAAGAATCGCAGACACCTGCTGCTACTGATTCTGAAGCCCAGAGTTCTAGTCAGCTTCAGCCCAATGGAATACAGAATACGCAGGATCAATCAAATTCTCTTCAGCAGGTGCAAATTGTAGGCCAGCCTATCTTACAGCAGATCCAGATCCAACAGCCTCAGCAACAGATCATTCAGGCGATTCCGCCACAGTCATTTCAACTCCAGTCAGGGCAGACAATTCAGACCATCCAGCAGCAGCCGTTGCAGAATGTTCAACTTCAAGCAGTAAATCCGACTCAGGTGCTTATTAGGGCTCCAACTTTAACACCTTCAGGGCAAATCAGTTGGCAAACTGTACAGGTTCAGAATATTCAGAGTCTTTCAAATTTGCAAGTTCAGAATGCTGGGTTATCCCAACAATTAACCATCACCCCAGTGTCTTCAAGTGGTGGCACAACTCTTGCTCAGATTGCTCCTGTGGCTGTTGCTGGTGCCCCAATAACTTTGAATACTGCCCAGCTTGCATCAGTGCCTAACCTTCAGACAGTGAGTGTTGCCAACCTGGGTGCTGCAGGTGTTCAAGTACAAGGAGTTCCAGTTACAATCACTAGTGTTGCAGGTAAGTTACTGCACTTTCCTCTAAAATCTTTGAAATAGTTTTGAATAATGATAGGTTATTCCTTTGCTTTGCTAACTCTTAGGTTTAACCTAGACCTCAGAAATAAACATGATTGTAAGGAATTTAAAATACCCAGGAACAGTATGCTAACTACCATAACTGGAGTGATCAGTTGAACTGTTGCTCTTTTTACATTTTAGTATTGTGTTTACATGTTAAATTGGTTAGATAGTTTTGTATATAAAGTTCTTGCATGAGCAAACCTTTGTCTCTTGTAATTTAGAGATTATGTTTGAATAATCTTGAACTCTAGAATTCAGTCAAATGATGTTCATATCGTTATGGGAAAGTAGGTTTAAAGCCCACTGAGTGTAGAGTTGGAAGTGGGAATTTTTTTCTTCTGTGTTAATAAGACTCTTTCTTAAATTCAGTTACTTCTTATACTTGGGCATCTTATTGCCTATTTGTTTTAATACACTGAGTTATAAGGTAGGTATTGATACAGCTACTTAAACATTTAAGTTGCAAATCGCTTGATTGATTTTTATGTCTAAGTAAACATAACACCAGGATTTCCTTAGGATTTTGAGTTAATGGCGCTTTATAAAGTTAAGTAAGTCTTGTGTTTTTTAGAGTGATTATAATAGGAAGCAAATTAGTGAAATCACTAATTTGACTTAATTATATCAAGGTTATTTTATAATCAGTTATAAATTGTTAGTATATGCCTATAAATAGATGGTTAGATGGTTCTAAAGTATTTGAAAAACTAGTCCCATTAAGTATTTTAATCTTCCCAGACTTGTCTTAATAGGTCGTTTTCTAGTACTTTGAACACTTTTCTTGATTCTGATTTAATGGAACTTAGTTCTGATCTTACTGCCGTTGATACTTTTGACCTCTTTAGTTAAATATTTCTATTTTGACAATCTGAAATGAATATATCACTAAAAATGACCTTTCTTGAAACAACTTTAAGAAAAATTATGCTAGGGTTCTACTTTTATACTTCATACTTAAAATAAATGTGTATATTTAAAACTGGAAAATGCCAGGTAGAACCTTCTGATTCCGAACAGAGATTACGCTTTTTACTTAGATAACCATTACCTCCAAACTGGTACTGTCCAATAGAATTTCCTGTGATGATGGAATTACTCTGCATCATTTTATCCAGTATGTTATCCACTAGCCATGTGTGCTATTGAAACTTAAAATGTGGCCAGTTTAACCAAGCCACTGAATTTTTAATTATTTCTGTTTGAATTTAAATAGCCACGAGTCACTTGCAACTCCTGGGGTGACAACACACTATTCAGAGTATTTTAAGTTTAGAATTTTATCCTCCTTTTTAAAGCTGTTAATTTGTATTTGTTTGAATTACAAACCATAGCTTGATTTGTTCCTAAACACTGACAGAAACTTGAAAATTTCAGAAACATGTCTGTTTTTGATGGGTGGAATGTTTGCTTGCGTTGTCCAAGCAGAAGTTATTTCACTTATATTCTATTTTGCCTGTTAATCATTAGTGAACTAGGAGTAAGAAAATTAAGTAGCTTATAAATTAGGGTAGAAATATTCAGCTTTGTTCTCTAACTGATATATATTACAACCCAGGGTTATTTTCTTGCCCTGGAGGCAAGCCAGTGGTACCAAGAGTTTGATGTTTTGAGCACTTAGCTTAATTCAAATGAATGGTGCATTATTACAGATGTGTAGGCTCTAGCTTCTGGAACTATATTTTTGGGGGGTGTGGTCAAAAAATTTGCCTTTCAAACAAATTTTCCGGGTGATTCTAACTCTCATGGAAATGTGAGAACCAAGAATCTAGTTTTCAGCAGTCTACCTAAAGGTAGAAGTAAATGGGTGTCAGATGTGTATTAGAGGATGGATTTTGGTGGCCAATACAACATGCAGTTTTTAATTCCACAAATGCTGACCAGCTGCGCTGAGCCAAATAGGAATATTTAATCCATTTTTAGGGATAAGTTTTTAAAGAGTTTACTTCATTTGGGGGCATTTAATTGCTTGAGGAAATTTTAACTTTACAGTTGATTTTTCTCCCCTAAAGATAAAGATTTTAAAACATTTTAATGATATTGAAGAGTTTATGTCCTAATTGGATATGCTCAATAATCTTAAGGCAGCCATGTTACCAAGACCAGAAATGTAGTGATTTCTACAAATCAGTGCAGTTAATCTGGGCCCAGTTGTGATTTTACCCTGTTGCCTAGCATAGTAGATAATTGACAAGTTTGCTAAATTAAGTTGTAGAAAGTAGTGGAAAAACAATAATTTGGAACTGAAAGGAATATCTTAGAGCAGTTCTAAAGAAACTAATGAAATAATTCTGTTTTCATTAATTTCTCCCTTTTTTTTATTTTGGTGGTTGTTTTAAGGACACTTAAAAAGTGTGACACCAGGTACTTTTCTGTCTCTGGAAGGCAAACAATGAGCATACCTTCTTGTATGTTCCTTTTATAAGTGAATCCTGGGATTTCAGGTCATGTGCTTTGAGTCTTCATTTACAGTTTGGTACATTTTTATTTTATGTTGGTTCTCTCCGCCTTCCAGGAGAATGGTACTGTTGAATTTATGAGATAAGCTATACCCTAAACTTGACAACTATATCACTAGTGTTTGTAAAAAAAATTGCTAGTCAGCTTTGATAGGAAGTAATGGTGATTGGTTGGGGGTGTGGTTAAAAGTTCTCCACAGTTTGTCCTATTTTTTTACTCTTCAGGAGGTAGGGAAGGGTTTCAGTGGTGTGATTAGAAATAAAAGAATCATGCAAGGTAAATTAAATAAAATTGATTTTTGAGTTTGGATGCTTCATACTTGATTTTGTGAAATGACAATGTTCATAACAACCTGGGGACATCTCATCATTTCTTGATGTTCAACATAAAATGTGTTTCTGTGCTTTGGTCTCGCTTCAGAATCCTGAGCAACTAGCATTTAATTTCTTGGAATTGTATTAGGAACTAAATACATGTAGCCCCTTCATACTTTTGTTTCCTTTTTGGGATTTGGATTCTGTCTTTCATTAAAGGAAAAGAATAAATCATACTTAAGTTTAGAGCAACTATGCGATTGTATTACCGGTTTAAGAACGTCCTTTGTCTTATTTTAATTTTTTCATCTATCATTTTTAAAAAATGCTATCCGTCCCCCCCCAATCTCTTTTGTTTTAATAAAGTGAAGATGGAAACAAGATGAAATACAAGGTGATTTGCTCAAAAAGAACTACTTTATTTTCATGTTGTACTGTGGTAGCTAGATATAAAAGAATCAGGAATTAAAATCTCCTTAAGAAATTTAGAACCTCAAGGAACCATTGATACTTAAATCTGTAATTAGTTTATAATGGCCAGCCCTACTCATCACAAAAGTAACAGGCTAGGTTTTAGCCCTACTTATCACAAAACAGTAGCAGACTAGGTTTTTGCCTCATAAATGGTTATTTCTTTTCAATTTTGGTGAAAATTAAATTCTCCCCACCTCCCAGTTCTCACAGAAAGTCAGACTTGAGGAAAAGAAGATGCTAGTCCCTGAAGCACTTGATTATTTATGTTCTTTTATTTCTTTGGTGATTTAAAGTGTGAAACCTGGGAATGTAGCAGGAGTAGGAAGGGGAAGACCATTTCTTCACTATTGGTGAAAGTAAGGACCAAAGAACATAATTGACATACATTTAATTTTAAAACCTAACAATCCAGTAGAATTAGGCTCTTGCACCAGACATTTCCCCAGAACTACTATAAGTGGAAAACTGGTAAAGTTCAATACAAACATGTTTTTCCTTTGCCAAATGTCTGCTGTTAATTGTATTTTCCTAGTAGGCATCTTAAAATAACATGCAATACATATATGTATGTCACATACATACATATTTATGTATAACATACATATGCTCTTGTATGTGATTTTTTTTTTTTTTCCTGAGAAGTTACACTTAATCCGGTAATCTTGTTTCTCTAAAATCATCTAATATTATTTTAGCTTGAACTTCATTATGAAGTAATTATATTTTAGGCACATACAAATAAGTTAGCTTCCAAACTACCAAGTTGGTTTTATCCATTACATGGTATGTAGTGTAATCTATAAGATCTGTTGGTGATGACATAATATCTGTTTTTAAGTTTTTCATGGAAGATAAGAAGCTTAATGAAAAACCATATCAATTTTTAAAAAGAGCATCTTTGGGGAAGAATTTCAGAATGCAGAATTTCAGAATGGAAAGCACAAGAAATAGAATCTCAGTCATTTGCCTTTCAAATCTGAATTAGGGATTCCAATTTGAATATACAGCAGGTAATACTCAAGGTTAATTTTGAAACAGGTATAAAAAGCAAGTTGAAGAGATAAAAGAAAAGGAGAAAAAAGGGTAATAAGATGATGTGTAGATTTTATAGAAATAACATAGACTGACAATATGATAGAATTTTAGTTTTGAAAGTATATTCCAGATTATTACTTGCTTATTTGTAGTCTTTTGGTATTGCTGCTTGTTTCTTAATAAAGAATTTTGTCTTTTTACTGTTTTAAAATAAAAGCAGAAATATTGCTCAGAGATCCTGCTGTGATACATTAAATACTTGGGAATAATGTAGTAAAGATTGACCAGGGGAAAGCAGGAACTTAACCTGGTACCAGACTGTGCACATACACACTCTTCTGTACTCTTAAGCTAGGTGTGCAATGAGATTGGATGGTCATAATACTTGTCATTTTTGCTTTTTATCGAGTGAGCAAATTGTGGCAAAGGAAACCTATTGAACCACAAAGTGCTTATGTAAGTATGTGGTGAGATAAAGCCTTAATGAAATTGTAGTTAACTAAGGTAACTTCAAGATAATTGAGCATTTCTATCTCATTCCATAGTGGTATTTTAGAAATGAAGAAACTGGAGCACAGAAAGATTGAATGATTTTCTTGTACTTTATGGCAAATGATAAGGGTTAGTAGCTTGACTTCTGCTCCAGTTATCTTTCTCCTGTATTTCTAGTTTTATTATCTTTTGCTAGAAAAGAAGCAGATGTATCAGTGATTTAGCAACCAGACAAGTAGAATACCTAGGTTGTCTTCTCCTAGATAAACTGCACCTTTTTTCACTGGATATTTAGCCTTCTTGTATTAAATTCAGTATTAATGAAAAGGTCTCCTTGTTGAATGTAATGCAGAACCTCAGTGACACTATTTCGTCCTTTCATGAAAGAGCAAATTCAGAACTAAAGGGATGAGTAGATTCTATAGGTAAGTAATCCAGGCTATTGATACTGTATCTTTTCCTAAACTATAGTTAGAAATGGATATTTTTGAAAGGATACTTGTGGAGAAAGAAAGCAGGCATTTATTATTTACCAACTGTGTGTGAGGTGGTAAACTTGGTGTTTATCTCATTAAAATCCATATTATCCTTATAAGGCTGATAATAATTGTATCAGTTTTACAGATAGCCTCACTGAGTTTAATTTCTTAAAAGAAAATCTGCCCTCCAGTAAGTGGTAGAGCCATGTTTCAAAGTCACCTTTGGCTGTAAGACTTGATCATGGGATACAAATAGAATCAATCCACCAATAAAGGCTGGTTTTCTCTGATGCCTGCTTATATTCTTTAAGGGGTAATTTTCAAAAATTGAAATGTTGGCTATTCACTTAAGTGAGTAGTCTTCTAGTACTAACATCTAGTACTAACATTTGAGGCACTTGCAGATCATTATTACTAAAAATCATAAAAGAAAAAGTGAGTAGAGAGTATTTTGACTGCATGTAGACATCGATGTCAGATTTTAAACTGTTTGTGAAAGATAGAAGGGGCATAGGATTAAAAATGAAAGCAAAAGGCAGCATGATATTTTAAGGATTATGTCAGGAAAGCAGAAACTCATAATAGATGTAGGCCTTAAAGATTATTTTAAACAACTTGTAAGCCTTTAAATCTTGGCAAGGAGACACTTATTGCCCAAGCAAAATGATCGTAAGAAGAACAGAGGAAAGGCAGAGCTTCTGCATTCTCCTGTTAACCATGAGGAAAATGCAATTCTAGCTGAAATGACTAGAGCTGTTCATTTTAAGATATTTGTTCAAGGAGATAAAGAACCTTTAGTTGCTTTTTGGAAGCCAGGATGGTCTATATGAATGCTATTCTGGGGTTAGCAGAAACTTTTAGATTTAGTTTTAGTCTACTTGCCAGTAATTTAAAATTACACAACATGGAATAATTGAGTATGCCCTAGGATTACACTTTTAAAGGATAGTCTAAATTACAAATGAGTTTAACTTAACACCATCCTTGAATGCATTAGTTGATATGATTGACCTTTAAAGCATTAAAAAAAAAAATTTAGGATCATTGAAAGGCAGTATGGTTCACTAAGACCTTAAGTTCATATGTTCCTCTTTGGGTTTCCAGATGACTATACAAAGAAAATAATATCCTCAGAACAAGCCACCATGATTTCAAGTTCAATCGTCATAATTTCTTTAAAAGCTATTACCTGATTGCTCATTTATACAAGAAATGTTGATTGTCTTTATACCGTTCTATTAGAGATACTTTTTTGAAATACCAGATTGAAGGATGACATGTTTATTGAATTCAAAGATGAGATAAAGTTGGCTTTGCTACCAATGTGATAGGGGACAGAATTGAGATTCTCAGTAATCTTTATAGACTGGCATGCTTGGCCAGAATTATCAAGATGCATACAACAAGTAAGATTCACTGTTTGAAGAGGACTAGTATAGCAAGATGAAAGACCTCAGTTGGTATCAATACACTTAGATGATTTCAGATTTATTGGCTTAATAGGAACTAAGTAAAGCTTTCTCTGTACTTTGTGCTTCTCAGACCATTTCTGCACTATTGTATATCGTACTAGGTGGCACATTTTAAATGGTACATTAACTGGCAAGTATAGCAAGGAATCTCAGCATCATAGGTGTGGAAAGCATTTCATACTAGCAATAATTGAAAAGTGGGGATTTTTGATGTTAAAGAAAGTGAAACTGTTACTGCTGTCTTCAGCTATATGGATGTCCGTTAGTTTTTATTTTTTAAATTGAAAGTTTGTTTGATGCTGGGAGGGGAAATAGATTATGTTCTTTGTGTGTACACTTCGGCTAGAGCTATAAATAATGAGATGACTTATTTCATGAAGTAGTGATCTTCCTATCATTATAGGCTTGATGTCCATCAGTCAGAGAAGAATGCAGATCATTTTTTTGTACTACATAGGAAGTGTGATGAGGCACCTTCTCATTTGAAATTTTTTAAAAATCAGTATTTGAGTACGTGATCCTATTCTAGGTGCTTCCTTCAAACATACGGTGTTTCTGTAATCTTAAACTTATGTGATTAACTATGGATAGAGGAAGGCTTGAAAGTAGTGGTTACCATTTTTCTCAATGCAGAAGGAGTATCATTAGGTGAATTCTATTAAACAATAAATGTAACATTTTAACTCATAAATTACTACATTTCTAGTCTTCATTATTTGTTAAATTTACTTAGTTCTTAGATGCTATTTCTCTGTGTCATCTGTGCTTTAGTATTTGAGACATACACATACATACATAACAGTGCCCAATTATACTATGGTTGTGTTCGTGGGATAGTTTATCTCAGTAGCTCTTAACCACAGTCATGATACTGTCACATATTAGTATGAATAATTTTTCTTGAATGGAATTCAAGAGCACTTGGAAAATCTAGGCATATAGATTAATGGAGTATAAATTGTGGGAAACACAGCTTCAAATTTTTTATTTACCCTGTGTGGTAAGCACACCAGTATGCCTTTCTTTTTGATTCTGTGTCTAGCACATAGGTGTTTCTTTTTATGGAATGGAAATCCTAGACTATTTTTTGAATAAAGAAAGTGAATTCAGATATATGATTATTTTTTCTTGAGTATGGTAATAAAGTTAGGTGTAGAATTTTTCTGTACTTGATCAGAGGCATGTTCAGGTAGATTTCTTATTACTATAGACATAGATAATAAGAGACTTCCTAGAGCACCGGTATTGTGTGTCTTTTAGGTCATAGTCAATCATGTGCAACCACAATGGACACAGGTAAAAGCACAAGGAAGAAAAAAGTTTGTTATACTTTCTGGTCTTAGAGACAGTTACCCCACACTTGAGAGGTTCACATTTGAGGGAGCACCAAGGGAATTGGCTCAGTAATTGGGGAGCAAAGGAGGTAAAGTAACCATGATCAAGTACCTTTATGGAGGGTCAGACTGGAATACATGAGAAAAGGCAAGGGGGGGAGGTTTACTGCAGTGTTTAAGTGTTACTGGGCCAGTTAGAGGATAGGAAGGGAAACACCTAGTAGGAGCCACCCTTGTCACACTGGTACATCTGCTTGCCTGGGCCGAGTGCTCACAGCCTGCTTGTGGTGGTGCTGAGGCAGCATGAGAAAACGGCATTTCAAAATTTGTCACACAGCAGGACTAAGAATTAGAACTCAGGTGATGTTTCTCATTAGCTATTCCATTTTGAGTAAACATAACTGGAGTTTCATCCCTTTTTAGTTTGTTAAATAGTGGTTAAAAATTCCTTACTTCTTTCGCTCATAGAGTTGTAAAAGTCATATGAGATATATAGGAAAAGACTTTGAGATATACAAAGATATCTATGTATCAAGTTGGTAATCTGGTAAAAATCTTCATACAATTACACCCATTAGAAGAATGTGAAGTAAAATAGAAAAAATGAAATATGAACATCAACGTAAGTTAAATATACAAGTAAACGAGAAATTTGTACAAAAAGAAAAAAGCTTTTTCAGAAACCTTTAGTGAGGTGTAGTCAAGGGTATCACAAGTATATCAACAAGTGGAAAAGAAACATTGTGTTTCAGCTCAGTAAGAAATGTCTGCTCTGTGCACAGACTGTTTAGGCTCTGAAAGTACTCACCTGTCTGAAAAGACCTTTTCTCTTGGGAGGTAGGCTCACATACACATACATAAAACAATTACATGGCAGCTGCAATTGTGTATGTACTTGCATTTTTACTTTAAGTACTGAGTACTAGCTAGATAAGTGTGGAAAATGAGTATGTGAGTTTAGAGACAAATGAAATCAGTGGAGTGGAATAAACAGTAAAGCTTTCTGTAGTGGAGACAGGGCTTGCAACAGTCCTCAAATGGTTTAGAATGTGGGTATTAGAGACTTTAAGAGTAGAAAGGTAAGGGAGAGAATGTTTTGACAATGGCAGCTAAGCTTAGAATGAGTTTGATAGGGACCTTAAAGCCCTCACATGGAAATTTATAGATAACACAGGGAATGGTGTGCTCTTGTGTCTGCTTTGGAGGTACTGTGCTCTCACTGAGTAGCTTAGGGTGTGCCAAGTGAACAGACTGCCTCTCCTCTTTCAGCCAGAGAAGTTGTGTTCATTGGACTGCTTCCTAGCATTTTGTTTGAAGAAGAGATTCTGCCAAAATAATAATAAAAATAAATTTGAAAAACATGATCCTAGTGGATGGAAAGGATTGAATAGAAAGATTTGGGGTACAAATGGCATTATTAGAGTGTTTATAGATGAAAGTGGAAAAGTCAGAAATTTGGGAGTTCAGTAAAAAGGATGTTATTTAGTCATGGATTTACAGTGACCTCTAGAAAGGTCATTGTAGTAGTGTTGTTTAATACATAAAACAGGTTGTTGAATTTCTCATTGGTGCACAGAATGGTGACAGCAAAGAAATGATAAGGAATTGTGTGAAAACATAAGTCTTATTTATTCTTTTCCACTACCCTATGTATCAAGCACAGTAATAGACAATGAGGAACTTAAGATGAGTGAGATGTACTTGTTGCTCCCATAGAATGTATTATCTCTTGTGGAAAACATGCTGTATTTCTTTGCTATTAAGGTGCATATATATATATATATACACACACACACACACACACACATACATACATTTGACATCTTTGAAATTGAAATGTGCATTACAGATCAGATGCTTATAAATATAAGTATAATTTTTCCTTATGATCATTTGCATCTTAGGCTCATTGGAATATATAGTTAATTAAATTATAATGTGGTATTTGGTTTATTTATAAAGTGTATGAGTGAGGTGTTATAGAAACCCAGGGGAAAGAAAAACTAGTTGCGTTTATAGGGTTCTAGGAATGTTTTCATGAGAGGATGATAGCTGAGCTCAGTCTTTGAAGGATGACTGAAAAATAAGGAAGGGGTTATATTGGATTTTTACCTCAATTTGGAAATGCAGTTAAGGATTATTCCATAAATTTTGCAATATTGATGCTTTTGAATCAAGGGATCTTTGTTTACATTAAAGTTAGTTGTAAATCTCTTTTTAGGCAGGGTCAGTGTCTCATATATGTGACATTTAAAAAACCCTCACACCTTGATGAGCTTTGCTCAGTATATATAGTTGTGATATTGAATTAGGTAAAAAGAAACAGGTGGAGAACTTTGGTTTCATAGGAGACTGGGATGGATAGATCCTTGGAATAGATCCAAGGTGCACCCTTGAATATTCTTAAGTGCCTCAGACTGTGGTCAGTCAGGGTTTAGAATAGTTCTGTAAATAATAAGTCAAGTTACCATAGCTTTTTGTTCACAGAAGCGGAGCTGCTTTTGCACAGGAGTTTAGGAACCAAATAATGATCTATACTGTGGTAAGTGGGTACCTGTCCCTGATTGGAATTGGGGGAGGAAATGGAAAATCCTTTTTTATTATAGTTGAGGGTGTTACAGAGTTGATGAAGAAGAGGAAAAGATTAGATGCTATGGTGGTAATTCCTAAATGGTATATAACTAACTTATATAGGATAAATAATTACTTAAAGTGGTTTGTAAATCCTACACATTTTCCCACATATTTAAATCTACAGAGGAACCAATTTGAGACTGATATTTCATATACCGTTTGACAAATGATTATCATGCATACAATCTATGATGATATGCTTGTTGAAACAGCAGCTTGATTAGTTGCTAGTAAGTGAAAATGTTTTTATAAGACTGGTCTAGGTGAATAGGACTGTTACCCACCTTTACTGTTAAGCATTGCTATTTTTTTAAAGTATGTCATTATAATAACTGTAGTTTAGTTGTTAAGAAACTGATTCTTAAGTCTTACACTGAGTACTCTTTCTTTAGGGGCAAAAGCCATAAAGACAAATAGAATTAAAAAAGTGTTACATTGTAGATTTTGTGTTGACCAGAAATTTGAAGTTAGCAATATGATTTCCTTTGTAAAGTATATAAAATTTGTAATTATATAAATATATAAAATTTGTATTTGTACCACAAATCAAATTTGAATGAGTTTTAAAAAACAGATTTCAAGAATATAAGCCACAGCCGAGTCCCATATGTGTTCTTATTAATATTTGTAAAAAAGTATAAAAGTACTCAAAATATTGACATAAATATTAAATAATAATTATAAATACCTTTGTGATGATCAGTGTTTATATTGCATGTCATATAAATTCATACTCTTTCAACAAAGTTAATAAAGTCAAGTATGTAAAATGAGACATGTATTTCATGACTTGCTTCTTGATCAGGATGTGACCTGTCAGTAGAATTGAATTTATATTCTTTTTCTGAAGAAAGTATTTAAAAACTAAGAAAATTCAAAGAGTTGTGTGCATAGAGTTTATATTCTTTAGCTAATCCAGCATGTCATTTTTATGTAGCATTAGCACAATTTATGGGGATGGTGCTGTACATTATTTGTTGTCTAGTGAATAAATATTAAACATGAGATACTTAAATACCACTGTATGTTGTAAGGCATTGTACTGGGGAAACATACATACTTTCTCCTGTACTCCTGTACTTAGTTTTATGTGAATTTTATTTCATTTCATCTCGTTATTACTTCTAATAGATGAGAAAAAGTCAGTGCTCAGAAAGTTAAACAATTTGCACAGTGTCTGACAGAAATAATATAAGGGAAGATTGGGGAAAGAATCCAGATTCTATCTGGCTGCAAAACTCTTGCATTTGTTTCATAAATTCTTGGAATCAAGTAAATCACTTTCCATGAAATGTTTTAAAAGTTCTTTTCATCATTTATTTTAGTAGCAAACTACCAAAAACTTTTAAGACCACTTTACACTTTACAAGAGATTAATACACCTGGATAAATTTATAGCATATAAGAAGGAAGCATAGTTATTTTATAAGACCATTTTTTCCATATATATGAATTGAGTTCATTTTGTCTGTAAGTTTCTGTGTGTGTGTGTGTGTGTGTGTGCGCGCGCGCGCGCGTGTGTTCACATATTTACATTTATTCTTTATAAACATACTGCATAAGACCTTAAGGGAACTGATTATATTCTGTATCTGGACCAATTCATCACTCTCTTTGTTTACCTACCAGGTAATTAAGGGTAACCTATATTGGGATAATTTTGAAAAATTAGCAAACATGCACACTCCTACTTTCACCCCCAAATCATAAAGAAAACTTAGTCATTGTAGTCAAATAGAATTCAGACATTTTTCAGCGCTTTTAAAAAGTTCCTTTGACAACTACCTGAGTTGGTAGTGATAACTATAAACTTCAAACTGGAAAGCAAGTATGTTTCATTGCATAAGCAGTTTGTGGCTAGTAGGGATAACTGTGACATATTTAAGAAAAGAGCTCTATGCTAGCTAGCAGGCGGTCTCTACTTTTAAATGGTTGTGTGACCTTTGGAAATGGAGATTTTTTCCTTTTGTTATAACAAAGTACTTGTATATTTTAAGACATAATATTGTGAGACATTTCATTTAGTGTTAAAATTCTATAATTTTAAGAATAATAAGTGGAAACCAAATTGAGTTTAAATTTTCAGTGAGCCAAGAGGGAAACGTAGGGAAAATAATATTTAGCAATATTAAAACTAGTTTTTTACTCAAATTGATTACTCTCTTGAGTAAAAGTAATGTATTTGATTAATGTAAATGAGATGTATTTCTAAACATGCAAGGTTTAGTTTTGTTTTGGCAAATCTTTGAAACCAAGTATGATTTAAATCTATTGCTGTTGTCCTTTAAAGGTCAGTTATCTAAGTTTGAGCCAATATTAAGAATTCACAGAATTTTTTAAAAAGTAGTTTTCTATCATCCTTTCAACTAGGCACATGCGCAGCCTTCAGCTATGCTAAGATGTGGGCCAGGGCCCTAAACCCTTGAGCTTTCAGATCGCCATCTGGGATCTCATCTGACTATTTAGAATGCCCTTGCCAGCGGATATAGACCTTGAAGGTGCTTGGTTGGAGACCAGCTGCCCTTAAAGTCAGGAAGTGTACTTTTTTAGGTCTGAGCTTCCCTGCAAACAAGCAGCATAGATTGCCCTGTGAGAATAAATACTGCCGTAGTAACTTTGAAAAGCTTTCTTATCCATTATTACCTCCTAACCTTTTTGAAAGGTAGTACCCGGTTTTCAGACCAAAGACTTTACCTATAGCCTTTGCTTTCCAACTTGATAGTTAACTACCCTAACTTACCTGTTTTATTACCTATGCACCTTATGACTTGCACTACCTGCCTTCTCCCAGACACAATAGCGTAAAATGCAGAAATTTAAAAATAGAATAGCTGGGTAGATCTTTGTACCTCATTTTCAAAGTAGAAAACTTTTAATTCTTATTAAAAGAATATGAATAGGTGAAGAATATGACAGCTAATTTCAAGTAGAACAGGTATCATAAGAATATAGTATCTTTGCCAGATATTTGGAACTTTCTGCTAGAGGCATTAAAGAGAACACCGTTTTTTACAAATGCTGTCATAAAATAGTTTATTATCAGATTCCACCTGCTGCTTTGGTAAGAAAGTGCTTCTTTATTGTTTTTTAATTATATTATTTTATTTTACATGGTTAATCTATCCTGGGGCTCTCCTACCACCTTATCACCCATGAACCATCTTAGTCTTTTGTGCTCCTTCCACCCCCTATTCTCCCCCGCCCCAGCTTTATGCGCTATGTTTCAGTTTTGCTAAAAAATTAGCTTTAAATTTTTCTTGTATGTTTGTTTTGTCCCTCATATAAGTGAAATTAACCATTATTTCTCTTTTCTTTCTGGCTTATTTCTACTAGCATGATTCTTTCTAGCTTCATCCATCCTGCCACAGATGACATTTTGTCATTTTGATTGATGAATAGTATTCCATCATGTACATATACCACAACTTTCTGTACCATTTGTCTATTTTGGGGCCTTTGGGTTGCTTCCATATCCTCGCTATTGTAAATAGTGCTGCAATAAACATCCAGGTACATGTGTCTTTTTGAATTAGAGTTTTTGTAACCTTTGGGGAGATTCCTAGAAGTGGGATTGCTGGATCTAATGGGGGTTCCATTTTCAGTAGTTTAAGGGTTCTCCACACAGCTTTCCATAGTGGCTGGACCAGCTTGCATTCCTACAGCAGTGTAAAATTGTCCAATTGTCCCTCTCTCTTAACATCTGTGTTAGCACTTGCTCTTGCCTTTTTTTTTTTTTTTTTTTTAAATATGGGCCATTCTTACTGCTGACAGATGGCATCTCATTGTGGTTTTGATTTGCATTTTCCTGATTATTAGTGATTTTGAGCATTTTTTTCTTACGCCTATTGACCATTTGTATTTCCTCTTTTTAAATCTTCTCCCCATTTTTTGACTGGGTTTTTTGTCATATTTTTGTTAAGTTGTGTCAGTTCTTTGTGGATCTTTGTTATTAGGCCCTTATCATTTGTTTGTGGGCGGAAGATTTTTTTTCCCATTCAGTTGGATTTCTTTTTTTTATTGTTTTATTCTCATTTGTTGTGCAGAAGCTTTTTAGTTTGATACAGTCCCAGCTGTTTCTTTTCCTTCATTTTTTTTTTAGCATCTGTAGATGTGTCATGAAAGAGATTTCTGAAGTGTAAATCTTGGAGTATTTTGCCCATATTTTCTTCTATGTACTTTATGGTTTCAGGTCTTATATCCAATTTTGAGTTGGTTTTTGTACATGATGTGAGGGAGTGGTCTAGATTCTTTTTTTTTTTTTTTTTTTTTTTTTTTTTTTTTTTTTTTTTTTTTTTTTTTTTTTTTTTTTTTTTTTTTTTTTTTTTTTTTTTTTTTTTTTTTTTTTTTTTGGGGGTGGTTTTTTTTTTTTTTTTTTTTTTTTTTTTTTTTTTTGCATGAAATGATCCAGTTTTCCCAGCACCATTTATTGAAGAGACTGTCCTTGTTCCACGGTATGGGTATGGTTTTAGCCTTGCTGTCGAAAATTATTTCACCATGCATGTGTGGCTTTATTTCTGGGCATTCAATTATGTTCCATTGGTCTGAGGAGTTTTTATTCCAGTACCATGCTGTTTTAATTATTGTGAATTTGTAATATAATTTGAATTTTTTTTGTCTCTTTTTTTTGGTCAGGAGTGTTTGGCTACTGTGGTCTTTTATTATTCCTTGTGAATTTCCATCTAATTTTTGCTCTATCTCTTTAAAGAGTGGTATTGGAATTTTTATTGGGATCACATTGAATCTGTAGATTGCTTTTGGCAGTATGGCCATTTTGATGATGTTAATTCTTCTAGTCCATAAGCAGGGAATGTCTTTGCATTTCTTTAAGTCTTCTTATATTTCTTTAACATTGTTTTATAGTTTTCTTTGTATAGGTCTTTCACATCTTTTGTTAGGTTTATTCCCAGGTATTTAATCTTCATTGGTGAAGTGCTTCTTTAAATGCTGGATTACCCCAGTGTCAGAAGATTCATTTATAGAATAACTAACATGAAAAGAAATTTTTTTTGGAGTAAATAATGATAAAACAGAACTTTTTTTTTTAAACATGGGAGTTTTACAAGCACTTTAAATGAAGTGGTTGTTTTAATTTCACTTTGGAAGTTGAATTTATAGAAACACTTTTTAAAAACAGATTTAATTATGATTAAAAAGAAAACTATTTTGGAAATCATGTCTTAAAAGAGTTATGTGAAGTTTAGCATGCTTATTATACAGAATTTTCTTTTAAAAAAGGAAAAAATTTGGGCCTTCAAATATAACTCAAAAGTACCTCTGGTAAAGTATTTGTTTTCATTAGTTACTAAGAGTCCTACTTGTTTTTCAGTAAGATAACCTTGTCTTTGTACACTAAATACCATTGAACAGTCAGTCCATCCTTTTTGGTTAGGAATAGCTAATATTTATCTACATAATGATGATTGAGCTTAAAATGAAAACAACATCATCATGGTGTTGGTAAAATAAGCAGCGGACAAGAATCAAGAGCTAGGTTCAATTTCCTGATATGCCAGTTAATATCTTTGCTATGGAGTTGTCCTTTAGCTTTCTTGAGGCATAGTCTTACCTGTAGAAATGAAGATAAAATGCCTCTATACTATACGGGGTTTTTTTCTGTGGATAAATTAGAATAATGTGTGAAAAGTGTTTGTAAATGTCAAAACACTAAATAGATTTAAATTATTGTTATAAATTTACTGCTTGTATTTCCTTCTAAATTAGTGTTTGTAAGGCCGGGCACGGTGCCGGGGCTAGGGGTCTCGGTTCGAGTCCCACTTTGGGCCCGTAGCGAGACCTAGTTCCAAAAAAATAGCTGGGCGTGGTGGCGCGCGCCTGTCATCCCAGCTACCTGGGAAGCTGAGGCTGGGGATTGCTTGAGTCTGTGGTACCCCGGACAACAAGAGCCTGCAGTTCCACAGGCAAAAATAGCAAAGACCTAGTCTCAAAAAACAAAACAAAACAAAAATAAATTAGTGTTTGTGTTTAGCATTTTGCAATCTATTATATGAATGTTTTTATAGTCACAACTTGCTTGTATATTATAAATGCTCAATAACTATAGTGAGACATCCCTATCAGTTAGCTTAATTGAATATGTTCACTTTGGGTTTTATTTTGTTATTTTGACATGTGGGATCTTCCCGATCCTGTAGGGATTGCCCTTTCCACTAGGATTAGCTATTCCTAGGAGTAGTAAACAACTCCCCTTTAAGTGTGCTTTTCCGATACAGACCAGCCAGTCCAGACTCTGTTCCCCACCTCCTTTATTGAACCTCAGCTTTCAGGCCGCTATCCACCTGTCCTAAGCACTCCAGGCTCAGGTCTGTACTGACTGTTAGGCACTGACCCTGTGTCCTGACTAGTAGTCCTTGGAGATTATTCAGATTTTCCAGTCCTGAGTCCCTGCCTCTGTTTCTCTTGCCTACCTGTTTCCTTCCTGTGGAAACTATAGTGAAGATGCTAGCCCACAGCTCTGTCCCCTCCTTCTGTCTCCTAGACCTCTGGTGTTTCCTGGTATGGCCAGTGTGCATGGCATGTGCCTCTCCTCTTGGGAATCCTGAATAACAAACATTTACTGATAATCTTCTTCTTACCTGAAAGCTGTACTGTACCTCAAATCTTTTGATCACTATATTTTCAAGTAGTAGGCTATGAATTCTTAAATAATCTTTATGGCAGTGAATTTTGTCATAAGAAATAGTATTAAATATTGTCAAATTTCAAGTTTTCTTTAGAAGTAACTTGAACAGATTCAGAATAGTACTGAGATACATATTTATGTGCATACATGTACATGTGTATATACATATATGTTTGTATATATGTATGTATATAAAATTCTTCTTAACATCATTGGAAGATGATACAGTTTTGATTTCTAGCTACCTATACAGATCATCCTGGGTTCAGTTCTTTTTGTAAGTAAAACAAAGGACAAAGTGGAATATGTTATTAACTCAAAATTATACTTTCAGTATATGAAACAAACTCAGGATAACCCAGGTCTCTGCTCCTTGAGACCTAAATAAATGTTCAGGTATCATAAACTGTTTTCTCAGGTAGAGAATTATAGGAAAGGTTTTTTTGTTGCTTCCTTTAGCTCTGGGGAATAAGGTCTTAAAATTAATTTTGTTTCCTCCTGTGCCAGGCGGCAGTGGTTTGGTTGCTAAGTAATTGTTCCAATTGATACAGTTTCTTCATCTCACAAGACTAAAATTGAATGTATTTACTTAAGTTTTATTTCATAAGCTATTTTAAATAGTAGAATCCAGATATTTTATGTTCAAGATTCACATATTTTGTATATAGTTTTTTTTCCCCCTGGGCTTGTTTGCCCCATTCATTTTTGTTCTTGCTATTAGAGTTACAAATTTAGAAACTTGTTGCAGCCTTTAAACTAATAAACACTTTTCAGTATCAGTACTTTTATAATAAATTTTGACCGGGTCTAGTAATCTTATTGTTAACCAAGGCGATGAAAAATTAATGACTAGAGAGTGAATTACAATGTGCTAAGAAATGAGTAAAGGTTGGGCTTTTTCCCCCCTTCTGGAAATAATACTAAATAGGTAAATATGAAGATTTGAGATGAAATTACTTAGTTGTGCCTCTGTATTATTTCTTATACTAGAAAATGAAGTATATGACTGCTAATTTGTAGTCTAAGAATTATTATAAGAACAGTAGCATTTAAATCTGCTGGAAGTTTAGAATTTACTGTCAGATGTGTTAACACATCGAAAATAACAATTCCTGTCTCATCATTTCTCCTTCTGCATTATGAATAATGACTGAAATTTGGTCTCCACTTTTGAAGAAAGAAAGCAAGACTGAGATGTGTCTTAAAATTGGTTCTCTGTACAAATATTTGATAGTTTCCATTTCTTCAGAAAATTGTAAAATAAATAATTAGAAGGAATTTAGGTTAAATTAAAGAAATACATTAATAATTTAAGTAGTTAATCAGGATATAATTTACTGAATAAGGATGCTTAATCTCTGCTTATAAAAATTTCTCATATACTGTACCCTAGCTTGATCTAGAATTGCATGTCAGCTGCTTCCTAGGGAGTCTATAATTTTTTAAGTAAGGGAAATTATATTTTTTGATCATAATAAATAAAACATTTAGTAGCTGCATTTTATAGTACAACTTTGGATCATGTAAGAATGATAAAAATAATCTATTCACTTGGGAACTCAAGGATTGTGAAAAAGAAATTCCATTCTCTGCCAGATTTTCCAGCTGCACTTTCTTTTGTCAACTTTTATACCTGGAGGCTCTGAGATGCTCTTTTTGCCACAATTCTCAGCTTTTGTAATGGAAAAATAAACAGCTATCAATGGAACTAAAAATAGTTCAATGGTACTGCTTCTAACAGAAGGGTGATATCATAGCTTCTTTCAATGTGCAAAGACAGTACCTTGCATATAGTTGATGCTTAATAAATATTTGGTGGAAAAGATGCAGCTCTCTTGGCAAAATTTGTATATATTTCATTTTTCCTAATGTAGGTATTTTTCAGAACTATATATTAAAAAATAATAGTTATTTCAGCGGTGATAAGTATATCAAAACTTTAGATTTCACCTTTTGGAACGCTTTGCTTTTTTCTTAATTGAATAAGATCGGATGATCATTTTATTATTCCCCAGTAGTATGAAAACCTCCATAGTATATAGTTACGTAAAATCTTTTTTTAAATGGCATGCTGTTTCATATTGAATTTGTAGTTTGTAACTGCAAATAAGTAACATTAAGTAAATACGTTTTTTGTTTTAGCATTTTAGTTCCATTTCATACTGAAACATGGACTACCATGTGCTGATACTCTAAATCTGACTGTATTTAATTTCTTTTGTGTAGGTTTTAAGAATCATTCACAATTCTTTGTTTACTAGTTAAAATTAATACTTAGGTGTAACACAAACCTAGTGGCATCCTTTGGAAGAACTTTGTAGCTTTTTACACTTCTAAGATACATTGTTTCTGTAGTGTACTGGTTATCACATTGCCTCACTTTCTAAGAAATGTAAATAAGTGTTTGGGTTTTTTTAGTCTCTAAATTTATAGTATTTATAAGTATAGAAATAAAACTAGATAGATGTTCCTTTCCTTTTTAATATTATCAAGGGTAGACAGAAGAGAATATTCTTTGATAATCACTAGGTTTTTTGCAAGTTGGTAAAAGCACACTGAATTTTTCCAAGTAACAACAAAGTAGAAACATAAAATAATAAACTTTTAACATGACAAAGAGAAAAGGAATATAACTATGGTACAATGTTTTATTTTCATTGTTTCTTTGCATTCACTTCCCATCTTTTGCCGTATTTCATGGTTAAATATACATATGTAGGGGAAAATCTTGTGATAACTGTGTACAATTAATGAAATAAATTAGTGATTTTTAAAATAGTACTTTAGATATTGTAAATTCATGATCTTTCAGAACAATATTGTGATAAAATAAAAGGACAAAATACTTAAACTTAAGAATTCTTATAAATCTTTTGAAGAGAAAATGTAAAAAAATATTTAAGAGAACTAGACTTTAATTATAATTTTACAGGAACTTTGTTGCCTGTCTGCATACATCTTTAAATTATTTAAATTAATCTCTTCCATCAAATGCACAATTCTGTCAAAGTTAATTTCTGTGAATTTTTTAAAATCAGATTGCAAATTCATTGGCAGTGGATGAAACCCCTTTTTTGGTCTATGTTTTAATCTCCTTACCCTCAAATATGTTAAGTATTGTGTACAAGAAAGTCATTGTCATTTAAAAAATCATTTCCAAAGATGTGCTTCATATTCTTCTCTCTTAACTGAAAGTCAAAAGAAATGACTAGAGCTAAGGTGGGCATGGTTGCACATGCCAAGCTCTGGGAGGCTGGGGCCAGCCATTGCTTGAGTCTGCGGGTTCGAGACTACCCACGGGCAAAAGCAGACCTAGTCTCTAAAAAATAGCCACATGTGGTGGCACGTGCCTGTAATCCTAGCTACTTGGGAGACTGAGGCTAGGGATCACTTGAGACCACAGATTTGGGACTACCCTGAGCAACATAGTGAGACCTAGGTGCCCCCCTCCCCAAAAAAGGACTAGAGCTAAGTTTCCTGCAACTGAAAAGAAATCTGGATTGCATGGTAGAGGATTTAGGATGGTTCTTACATGGTTAGAATAATTTCCATTGATGTTTCAGAGAAAATCTGTGACAATTTCATCTGCACTTGAAAACAGAAAGCTAGTATTTCCTGGATGCTCTATTTGCTGCTTAAAATAGCCATCTATGGGTTTAGACTAATCATGACAGTGTAACAGTGTTGGCCCAGCATCCCTTGGCCCAGCTGTGAAATGTGCAGCTATTTTAAGCTGTGACCCTAAGAACTGACAGGGCATATTATACTCTCATAGCACTAAGTGCTAGTTCTGTATTTCCAGGGCTAGACAGATAAGGTACAAACTCTCTAAGGCTACTATTCTGATGTTTGGGAATCTTCATTTTCACCAGCACAAGCAGTATCAGATTTCATTAAAATAAATACCTCTGTAAGGAAGAAAATGTAATTAAAACACAAATTCTATGTTTTACCCATTTATTTTGGGCATTGTTTATTTGGGTCAAGTACTTGTAAGGCAGAAAAATCCCAAGTCATTGATGATCATTGTGATAAGATCATTGTGGTTATCAGCTATTTTTGAATGGTTAGCACACTAATGCTTAATTTTGTTATTGCCTGTGCCCATGTATTCCTTGCTCTCGTGTTTGATTGTATTTCTTCCCTTATTTCCTATTTTACCCATTTAGTTCTCAGTGTCTCTGGTTGCTGATTATCCTTTTCTTATTACTTAACTGCATCTCAAGTACTTGTTGTTTTTCATGATTATTCCTTAAATTTCTATTAAGTGTGGGCAGAGAGCTAAGCTTCAAGAATTAAAGATTGTTTACAATATAGTCCTTGTCTTACAAAAGTTTCTGTGGTGAGGAGACAAATATACATTTAAATAAAATAGACAAAATATGTATTTAAATAAAATGCAATACATAGAAATAAGACAAAGAAATAAGCAAAATGAATGGTAAAAGGTAGTAATACTGAAATTAAACAGAGGAAGAAACCATTGAGAGGCAGGTTGGAAATGTAGGATTTGTGAAACTAGAAGGTTTGAACTGACTTTTGAAGGAAAGGAAAGCCATATGTATACATACATATGTATATATGTGTGTGTGTGTGCACATATATAAATGAATAAAGAAGAAAGGCTTTAATAGGTTACAGAAACAGCAGGTGCAAAAAAGGAAACTGGAATACACTGTATATTTTTTAAAATATTGGTAGACCATCTGAGGGGAATGATAGAATATAAATTTGACAAGGTTTGTCCAGTCTGGACAAACTTGTAACTCTACAATGTCAGACCAAGGACAGGTGACAGATCACTGAAGGACTTTGTGAATATGCATTTTTGAAGAACTAAGAAAAGGGAAGTTCCAATTGTAAAGTGGTATTTTACTTTCTGGCAGACAAAGGAGTAGCACTCATTTCTTATGTGTCAAGGGTGTAATTCAGGAACTTTAATAAAAACTACTTGGGATTTGATGCAAGACTAGAGAGGAAGAATAAGGGTACTTCTTAAAGGTTGGAGGCTAGCTAAGTGTGAGAGTGTACCATTGCAAAAACAGTAAATGAAGGTTGGATCTCAGGAGAATTGCCAGTTTTGATATTTTGAATTTGAACATCTACATAGAGACGGTGGTTTAAATGCTGATAGTATGTGAAATGAATGACATAGACAGTTTTTGAGTTTGAAGTGCAGAAAGACAAGAACTACACTCAGAATTATACTCAGTATTTTGGCCTGAAAGAGTTAAATCAAAGAAAGTGAGAGCAGACCTAGAGGTAGGAAGAGAAGAAAATGTGTTAACAGTTAAGTTAAATCTCAAAAAGTGTTGAATGATGTAAGCATGACTTGGAGAGCAAGTGTTGAGGAAAGTTCATTGGATTTTGTTTGAATCATTTGATAAGATATGAGAACTGTGCTGTTCAATATGAAAGCCACTTATCCATATGTGACTGTTTAAGATAAAATGAACTAAAATTAGGAATTTATTTCTTTACACATTTCAAGAACTAAAGCTGTCAATATTGAATAGCCTTGTTATAGAATACTTTCATTATTGCAGAAACTTTCAAAGAACAGCACTACTTCATAAACCATAGAGAACTAACAAGACTAAAAGTATTTAAGTGAAAATATTGACAAAGCAAGTAGAGGATACACTTTGGAAAATAGGAAGAGGGTGATATTCTGGAGTTGATGCCAGAAGGCTGTTATGACTATGAATGATTATGTTAATTTATTTAGTGAATGTCTTGGGAGACTTCTTATTGCCAGGTACTGTGCCAGGCATACATGTAAAGAAGACATTAAAGAATATATAGATAGCCGGGCATGGTGGTACATGCCTGTAATCCCAGTTACTTGGGAGGCTGAGTCTGGGGATTACTTGAGCTCCAGGGTTCAAGATAACCCTAGGCAACATAGTGAGAACTAGTCTCTTAAAAAAAAAAAAAAAAGATTATATAGCTATATAGGTACAGCCATTGGTGGTGAGTGTTTAGAAATCACATTACTTACGTGATATAGTGTGACAGTGCTGTAAATGAAAGGGCCCATTTTCTCTAGGAAAGTAAAAGTGTGTTATATAATTAAATGAGAGGATTTTTGAGGACGGTTTTCTGGAGGAGGTGATAAAGGATAACTAAAGTAGGATGATTAGAAATTGGCAGAGAAAGAACATTCTAGCAAAGGTAAGAGTCATGTTACAGCATGTGATAAGAGAACTATAGATATTCATGTGTTCTAACCAAGAGTGTACATGCTATTATATAGCCTTGATAATAAGGACCAGGTCATAGCGATTCTTCTCTTGCCATGATAAAGAATTTAATCTATATCCTGAAAGCTGTGAGGTGCCTTGGAAGGAATAAATAGCACAGTCAATTTGCATTTTAGATTATACAATATGGATGTTAATGAGAGGTGAATAATCTAATTTTTCAGAATAGTTGCTTAGTAGGAACTTAGAATTAGTGGAGTGGGAAGGACCAGAGAGTGGGGAGGGAATCAGGGAGAAACTGAATATGGTAGTAGTCAGAGGTGAAAATCTTAATAACCAGATATGGCAGAAGTTCAAAGAGACAGGAGGTTAGCAAAGGAGTGTCCAGTCAGATGACTAGAGAACAGTTCAAGGATGAAGATGGAATTCAAAAGCTTTGGAATTCCTCTCAACGCCAGAAGGAGCAGAAGGTTAAATGGCAGTAGTTGGAGAAGAGTGCAGGGTTAGGCCCATATGGAGCAGTTGTAATTGATGACTGTGATTGAATTGTGGTTCTTCTTGTAAGGGACATCTTGAATGAAGAACTGATTTTTATTTTTAAATCTGCTTCCCCTTTTCGATTCTTTTGTCTTGGTTAACGGCCTCAACCTCCTTCTCAGCCATACTAAGGTTCTTGTGGATTGAGTTCATCTTCGTAACAGTGATTTTAATTAAAATTTATAGCTTGATGACTGAAATAACTGAGCCTTGAAATAATCTTGATTATTCCAAGATCTTGATTTCAGTCTTGGTTTTGCCATTTGATCAAGTGTTTCTCTGAATCCAGGTGTCCTCATCTGTAAAATAGCAATAGTTATTGCTATTATATATTATATATATTATATATTATAGTTATTGCTATAATCTGTAAAATAGTTGTGTTACTTTAATGGAATATTATATGTCACACACTTGTATTGTGCTTAAAACTCAGAATAGTTTTCACTAAGTGCTAGCAACTATTTATTATTATAATTATTCCTGTATCAAGTTCTTCCTAGATTAACATGTGGTCTAATGACTTATTCATAAGTCTAACATAACCCAGATAGTACATTTTTAGGAATGGACAATAAGGTGGGTGTACTTTAGCTCCTCAAAGACAATAATTTATGATCTAATTGGAAAGGTAGACATGCATTTACTGTATACATTCACCATATAGTTTGTCTATTAATATGGTGAAATCATGCACAGGATATTAGGGAAAAGGGGCAAGAAATACCTGACCTACACTGGTACTTTATCTCCATCAAACAAAGACATTTTATTGGAAGACTTTCCAAAGGGGATGACACATGAACTAAGTTCTGTAAGATAAATTGGCTTTAACAGAACAAGGGAGGGTAGAGTTTGGGGATGAGGGGATATTGTACAGTCTTTGAAGACTCAGAGACAATCAAGCACTCGATATTAGGGTTTTAGAGTAGCTGGTGTTGAGAGTGGGAATGGAGCAGTGCCAAGAGATGAAGCTATAAACAGTGAGAGTTATAGTTACATGTACTCCTATGCAAAGAAATATTGATCTTACTGTGAATGCATTTAGGACTCATTGGCTTTTTTTGGGAACCAAATTTATGGAGTTTAGAAAGGAAAAAACTGATACTATGGCGATAATGGCTTTAATTTTTAGGAAGGATGTAGAAAATGGACAAATTTGACATATTACTTACTGTTCAATGTAATTAAATCTATGATAGAGAAAAAGTAGTCTTTGGAGTTAGCTGGAACTGGGCTCTCAGTGATGTCTCTTGGCCATTTCATGACTTTACAGATGTTGAATATCCCTCTAGGACCTCAATTTCCTCAACTTAAAATATGAACAGCAATACTCCTCCCATAGGTATAAGGAATAAACAAAATTTTACACACACACACACACACATAAGCATTCAGTAAAGAACTTTTCCACATAGTAAGTAAGTGTGGTGGAAGAAGGAGGTTAAGGGGAATCAAGAATTCCCCTCTGGTTTTTCTGTTTGGACAGTAAGAAAGAGCTCATTTAGAAGAGTTAGGTACTGTGATTCCTAGACAGAATGCCTGTGAGATACCTGGGTGGAAATGTTGCCTGGCAAATGGCAGTAAGAGTTTGGCATACATGAGAGATACTTGAGCAGATTTGGGAGGTACCAGCTTCACACAGTAGTAAAAGCTGTGGCAATGAATGTGATAACCCAAAGAGTTAGAATGAAAAGTCAAATCCTTGGAGAGTAGTCTTGGTAGAACAGAGGGAGAGAGGATGAGAAAAGAATATCAATGTGGGGTGGTGGCAAAGTAGGGGGAACATTGACAATGAAGTACTATGAATGAAGCACATGAAGGAGTCACAGGAGTGAAATTAGCATGTTCCATGACCTTCAAGGTGAAATAAGACCCAATGGAGGAGTGTTTTTTTAATATCTTAAAAAAAGAAAATCTTGCCATCATTTAGCAGAGGAATGGATGAGATAGGCGCTTAATTTCTGTAGTTTGAAGAAAGAATGGGAGATGAGTAAAAGCAACCAGTATAGATAAAACTTTGTAGGATATAACTTTAGTTTAGATTTAAAAGCTAAATAGAAAGCTAGCAGAAGGCTGGGCATGGTGGCGCATGCCTGTAAGCGGCAGCCTAGGAAGCCGCCGCCTGGGCCAGGGATCGCAGTTCGAGTCCTGCTGGGGGCACGTAGCAAGACCTAGTTCCAAAAAAAATACAACTGGGCATGGTGGTGCACCCAGCTACCTGGGAAGCTGAGGCTGGGGATTGCTTGAGTCTGTGGTACCCGGGGCAACATAGCCTGCGGTTCCACAGGCAAAAATAGCGAGACCTAGTCTCAAAAAAAAAAAAAAAAGAAAGAAAGAAAGCTAGCAGAAAGAAAGGTGCTTCTGAAGACAGAGTTCAGTCAAATTTCAAGGACAGAGTGGTCAGTGATATCAAATGCAGCAGAGCCGTCCTGTAATAATGCTCACTGAGGAAATAAATGTGCATCAGATTTGGCCATGAGGAGGAAGTCTGTGAGCCAGGAATGTTTTGAATGCCAGACTTTGGTCAGTAGAAACCAATCAAAAGTTACTTAGCATGGAAGTGACTCCAGAATACCATTTTAAAATTTTTTCTGATAGCAATTCAGAGAAGATAAGAGACATGTAAAGGAAGGAGGTTTTATGAACCTAGACCAGAGTGGTTGTGGTGGCAACTGAAAAAAGTCAGTGAAAGAGCTATGTTCTGTAGTGCATTTATAACTTGGCTATTAATGGATATAATTGATAAAGAAGTAACCTAAATGTTGGATTTTTTTTTTTTTTTAAGATTGGGGGGTATGGATTATAAGGAGATTGTAGTAGTATATTTACCAAAAGAGAGGTAGTCATAGAAGCAAGATTTGTATTGATTTTTCACCTTTGCATTTATTGATTAATGCTTTTGTGATTGAGTGACTACTGTGTGTTGAATACTGCTCCAAATGCTGATGTACTGCAGCGAGTATACCAGGCAGTTATGCTATTAGCACTCATCTTTCAAAAGTGAGGCAGACAGAAAAAAAAATAGTAAAAGGTCAAGACAGGGACTTGATGAGGATACAGGAATATATAGATTAAAGGGAACCCTGTTAGATGATATGGCCAGAAATGGCATTTCTAAAGAGGAAAGATTTGAACTGGGACCAGAGTATTACCATGGATCTCCATGCAAACATCTGTGTAGAGGCATCCTGCATGGACTGGAGATTATGGGAAAGGCCCCTAAGTAGGGAATGAACTTGATACATTTACAAGCTAGGAAGAAAAGGCCAGTGTGTCAGGAGCTGAATAAGCAAGGGAGAGACTAACAAAAGACGAAGACTGAGAGGTCATAGAATTAGCTTAAATGAGGCCTTGGCGTAAGGCATTTGGTGGCTTGTATTTGATTGGTAGTAGTGAAAATGTAAGAAAAGTAGTATTGAGTTATGTTAAAGTTGAGCTGTTTGGGTATTCTAGGTGAAGAAACCAAGAGAATTATCATACTTAGAGATGTAAATTCAAGTATGATTTGCCTAGTACTCATGGAATAACTTGACAAATTACTAGATAATGAAATAATGCCCACAATTTGGAGGCATATGGACTTTAGCAAGGAAATGGTCAAGAGATCTAGAGGGGAATGACTAGCCAGTGAGTGATTAGAGATCCCTAGTAGTTCTTTGACTTAATGAAGAGTATTAAATACCATTGCAGCCTTATAGGAATGACCAATTGCTGTATGAACAGTAAGGCAGAAAAGCTATGGCTAGAAATATCTCATGACTTTAGGAGATATAAAGACTACTTGCCAACTTATACTCAGAGACAAGCCTTAAAAATTGATCATGGATAGATATGAGACATCCAGGAGGGGAGGAAGAAGAGAAAAATCGGGGGAAATGGGAATTGGGAAGGAAAGAAAAGAATACTTGTTCAACTTAAAATTCCTGCATCTACACAGGGACCTGAATAGAGACTTTATATAGTATTCATTCAGATAAATTCCCATTTCCAGAATTTTTTTTTCCTGCAGTAAACCAGAAGCATATATCATTGTGTTTCTAGATACTGGTAATTTGAATAGTTGTTACACTTACTGGTAATTTGAATAAGTTGCTAAGGGTCATCATTAAGGAAATCAGATTTTACTGACTGTAAAATTCATATGTACTCAAAGGATACTTTGAGGCATAATTATTATGCTTTACATTCAGGTAATGCTTCACAATTTATGAGCCTTTAGAGTTAGAAAATCAACTTGATCTTTAAAAAACAACTTTTTAAGATGGGATAAGGGATTTAAGTGGTTGGTAGTATTGAAGGTGCAGAAACAGAATCTCCAAGGGCTTCACTGGATGGGGCATGAATTCACAACTTCAGACTTTACTTGTTTACCTATCACATCATATTAATTCAAAGGTGAGCAGAATTGTTAAGTTCCAGGTAGAATTGAAATATATATCCTTAGTAAAATAGTGATAAAGCACTGGTATTTATTTGTATTATAGCTGTGATGCTACCATAGATTTCAGAGTTCCATAAATGTACAGAAGAGATGTTGACTAGGACAGTCAGAAGTTTAATTTTGTTTAGAAAATATGTATTTTTCTCGTTTGCTTCTTTTTATTCTCTTTTTGCTCCATATGTTTAAAATGTTATGTATGCAGCTTTAAAAATAAGTCCCATTTATTTTATGTCCTGTACTCAAGAGATTGTCTGCTGCCATAGGTGATTCTAATATTGCCACCCAACTCTATGGAGCCTGTTAGTAATAATTTTTGGCATGTAGTGAACAATTCTGTGCCAGGCACTGTGGTGAGGCGTAAGGAACTTATTTAGTCCTAATAACAGCCCTCTGGTAGGGGCATTCTTCATAAATTGTTTTTTTCTTTTTTATCCTTTTACGTATTTGTTATTCTTGTACCTGTTGGAAAAGTAGAGCTGTATTGAAAGGATAATTAAAAGGCATACCCACATGCATGTCAGGATCAATTTAAGGCATGTGAGTAGGTTTTTTTTTTTTTTTTGTTTTGTTTTTTTGGTCATATTATGTTTTATCATAATTTTTCCCTAAGTGAAGAAACCAAGCTCTAAGAGGTAAAGTCTTAAGTGATATGAGTGAATAAAGGAATAATACCCTGAATGTTTGTAGTGTCAGTATGAATGACTTTATATTTTGAAAATGAATTCAGTGTATATAAGTTTAAAAATTAAAATTATCAATAAAGAGATTTTTGCTTTATTTAATGTTTTTAGGAATGAGAAATGACCATGAAATTTAATCCTTTCTTTTGTTACTTTTCATTCCTTCATTTTCTTGGAGTGAGAGAAACAATAATGTTAATAATGTTTGTTGTGGAAATTGTAGTAATAAATCTTGTATTTAAATCACTTTTTTCATCTGAGGATTTCAATTGGTTTTTCAAATAATGAAATCCTTCTGAATCCTCACAACACTTCGGTAAGGTAGGTAGATGACAAGTACAATTACCTTCATTTTACAAATGGAGAAATCAAGTTCCAGGGTTAAATGATACATGGCTATTCCACCTACCAAACACAGAGGCAGCTTGGAGCTACCAAAATAATGAGATTATTATATTATAGAAGGGTTGGTATAATAGAAGTCATTAACCCTTAGCTCTTTTGCTTTTCTCAAATTATTAGAACAAACATGGTAATTTTAAAATGTCCACATAGAATTCTCTTTTTTATTGTTTCTTTAGAAATAGAAGGCATTATAATTCTCTATTTCCTCTTTTTAGGTCAACAGCAAGGACAAGATGGAGTAAAAGTCCAACAAGCTACAATAGCTCCTGTAACTGTAGCAGTTGGAGGAATTGCTAATGCAACGATAGGTGCTGTTAGTCCTGACCAACTCACACAAGTGCATTTGCAGCAAGGCCAGCAAGCTTCTGATCAAGAGGTACAGCCTGGCAAGAGACTTCGAAGAGTTGCCTGCTCCTGTCCTAATTGTAGGGAAGGAGAAGGAAGGTAAATGCTTTGTTAACAAGTCAGTCTCTCTGGAAGACATATAATAGTTAAAAACAATGTATTTACTGGGTGCTTTGATAGCTGAAATATCACTAGGTTTGCTGCCCAGAAATTGAAATATAGTATTTTGGTTATATTAAGCTATTCTAGGAATGAGATTTCAATGGTCCTCCACCTTTTACCTTAAATATTTCTTTGTGTTTTTCTTTTTTCATTTATTGTGTAAATTTTTTTAAAATGAAATAACTCATCATTTATTTAAAATACACAATCTCTGGTTTTTAATAAATTCTAACTTGTGTAACCATCACAAGAATCAGTTTTAGAACACTTTGTCACCTCCAAAAAAACCCTGTATTCTTTAGCCATCATTCCCTGATGATGCCCCCACCTCCCATCCCACCCCTGATGGTGCCCCCACCTCCCATCCCACCCCTCCTTCCCTCTTTCTTTATATGTGTTGCCTATTCTGAACTCTTAGTACAAATAGAATTATAAAATATATGGTTACTTGTGACTCATTTACATAGCTTAATGTTTTTAAGTTTATACATGTTATAACATGTATCAGTATTTCATTTTCAATGAAATAATAGTTCATTGTATGAATATACAGTATTTTGTTTAGCCATGTATCAGTTGGTAGACATTTGGAATTTTTTCACTGTTGACTATTGGCTTCCTTAAACATTCTTTTATGAGTTTTCATGTGGACATATATTTTCATTTCTCTTGGGTATGTATATAGGAATAGAATTGCTGTTCCATAGTAGATTAAGCCATTTGAGGAGCTGCATATTTTCCAAAGTGGCTTAATCATTTTATATCCCCACTAGTGTCTGAAAAATCTGATTTCTCCACATCATTGCCAAAATGCCTTAAAATCTTTTTAATTATAACTGACCTGGTGATTGTGAAAAGGGTATTTCAGTGATTTTGATTTATATTTCTTTAATGACTAATGATATTGAGCACATTTTCATGTGCTTATTACTCATTTGTCATCTTTGCAGAAATGCCTGGGCAGATCTTGTGCCATTTTAAAAATAGATTGTCTTTATTATTGAATTAAGATTATTCTTTATATATTGTAGATGTGGGTCTGTTTCCAGTTACATGGTTTGCAAATACGTTGTTATACATTCTTTTCACATTTTTGATAGTGTGTTTGAATCATAAAAGTTTTTATATTTTATAAAATCCAGTTATTTCTTTGGTGTTTGCATCTAAGAGTTCATTGCCAAATAGAAGGTCATGAAGTTTCTTGCTTTTCTTTCGATAGTTTTATAGTTTTTACTTTCACGTTTAAGGTTTTTTGTTTTTTTTTTTAATCAATATGGAGTTAATATTTATGCACGGTGTGAGCTAAGGATTTATTCAGCACCATATGTTGAAAATATATCCTTATACAAGTCACCTAATGGTATTGGCACCCTTGTCCAGAGCCAGTTGACTATGGGAATGTCTGTATCTGGCAGTATGTTTAGCTTGATTACTTTAGTTTTCTGGTAACTTTTGAAGTTGTAGATGTGAATATTCCAACTTGATTGTTCTTTCTCAATATTATTTTACTGTTTAGGTTTTCTTGCAGTTCTGTATGAATTTTAGAATCAGTTTGTCAATTTTTACAAAGTGTGGTGGGGATACATTAAACCTGTATATCAGTTTAGGGAATATTACCTACCTAATGATATTAAATTCTCTGATCCAAGAACAATTGGTTTTTGTATAATGATCTTGTATCTTGCTAACCTTGCTGAACTCTTGTATTATAGTAGTTCTTCTAGTGGATTCCTTAGGGTCATCTATATATGTAAGATGATGTCATCTGCAAATCAAAATACATTTACTTCTCCTTCCCACTCTGGGTGACTTTTATTTCTCTTTATAGCCTAAAAAATGTAAGAGTGGGGGAGTGAGGATAGGAGTCAACAGTACAGTGTTGACTAAAAGTGGAAAAAGTGAATGTCTTTATTTCTAATCTTAGGGAAAAGCATATAGTCTCTTATCATTAAGAATATAAAATAGTCATGGATTTTTCATGAATACATGCTCTTGAGTTGAGGAAATTCTTTTCTATTCCTATTTTGTAGAGAATTTTTTCATGAGAGAATGTGAGATTATGTCCAGTGTTATGAATCTGTTAAAATAATATAGTTTATTTTTAATTCTGTCAATATGTTGTGTTGCATTTGTCACATTGTTAGTACCTTTGTGTTTGTGGTATATATCATTTCTTTTTATATGTTGCTGGATTCAGTTTGCTAGTATTTTTGTTAAGGACTTTTGTTTGTTCATGAGAAATACTGGTATGTATTTGTCTTATAATATCCTTGTCTGCTTTTGGTGAGGATAATACTGGCCTCCTGAAATGAACTGGAAGTGTTCTTCGGTGTTACTGGTGTTACTTTTTGAAAGTATTTGAGAAGAACTGGTGTTCATTCTTTAAATGTTTTGTATAATACACTGGTGAAGCTTGCAGGTCTTGAGGATATTATTTGTTACTACTGATTTCAAACTCTTTGTATTAAATGTTTGTTTTATCATCAATTGTTTGAACTTTAGTGCATTTGGCATTTTGTATCTTTTTAGAACGTTGTCCTTCCAGTTGTAAGTCATCTAAGTAGTTAACATATAGTTGTCCTTAGTAGTCCTTTATAAACCTGTTAGTTTCTATAAAGCTGGTTGTAATATCCCTGCTTTCATTTCTGAGTACAATATGTCAAACTTTTTTTTTCATCTTGGTCAGTCTGTTTTAAGACTTGTTAATTTTGTTGAACTTTTCCAAAGAATTAGGTTTGGTTTTATTAATTTTTCTTTATTATTTTTTATACTACATTACTTTCTGATGTTTTTATTTTCTTCATTCTGCTTACTTTATTTTAGACTGTTGTTTTTCTATTGTCTTAAAATGGAAGTTTCTTTTTTAACTTAGCAACTAAAGCTGTAAATTTCCCTCTAAGCAGTGCTTTCTATGGTTCTCCTAAATTTTGCTCTGGTGTCTTCATTTTCATTCATTTCAGAATGCTTTCCAATATCCCTTTTGATTTCTTCTTTGTTACTTAGGATATACAGCTGAACTTTTATATGTCTGTAAGATGTTTAGTTTCCTCCCATGATTTTTCTGTTCTGTTGCACTTAAGAAATGCAATTTGTGTTGCTTCTGTCTTTTTAAACTTACTGTTTGTTTCATTGCCTACCCTTATGATCTTTTCTGGAGAATATTCCATGTACTATTTAAAAGAATGTATTTTTTGCTATAATTGGATGGATAATCTGTAACATCTAGTTCATTTGTGGTGTTTTTCAAGTTTTGTTTTCCTTATTGATTTTCTGCCTAGTTGAAACATCATTGAAAATATAGTGTTGAAATCTCCAGCAATTATTAATGTCTCTTCTCCCACTGTCAGTTTTAAATTTCATCTGTTTAGTGAACTCTTGTTACTCTTGTATTTAAGTATATGTACTTATGTATAATCAGTATACATCCCTGATGAACTGATCGGTTTTCTTTTTTTTTTTCTTTATTTTTTATTAGTTTATTTATTTTGCATTGTTATAATTCCCATATTTCTCCTGCCACTGTGTCAACAGTGTGACCCATCACCATTTTCCCTTGTGCTCCTTGGTCCTGTTTCACCCTTTTCCTTATTTCTCCTTTGCTGGGTGTTTCATTTCTATAATTAGCGTGTCTTTTGTTATTACTTGTCCTTTTGTTTGATTTATTTAAATTCCACATATAAGTGAGATCATCAGGTATTTTTCCTTCTGACTAATTTCAGGTAACATAATCCCTTCCAGTTCCATCCATATTGTTGCAAATGGAATGATTTTGTCTTTTTTGATTGCTGAATAATACTCTGTTGTGTAAATATATGACAGCCTTTTGACCTATTCATCTGTTTTGAGGCATTTGGGTTGTTTCTATATCGTGGTTATTGTAAATAGTGCTGCAGTAAACATTCCTTTTAAATTATTGTTTTTTGTATCTTTTGTGTAAATACCTGAAGTGGAATTGCTGGGTGAAATAAGTAGTTTCATTTCTAGTAGTTTGGGCATCCTCAACACAGCCTTCCACAGTGGTTGGACCAATTTGCATTCCCACCCAACAATATAAAAGTGTTCCTTTTTCTCCATATCCTCACCAGCATTTGTAAGGTGGTATTGCATTGTGATTTTAATTGACACTTCCCTAATTATAAGTGATGTTAAACATTTTTTTTCATGTCTCTTGAACATTTGAATTTCTTGTTTGAGAAAACTTGTCTTTTTAATACTTCTTTCCACCTACTGATTGGGTAGTTTACTTTGGTTTTGTTAAGTTGTGTAATTTCATTGTATGTCTTTGATATTAGCTTCTTATCTCTTGTATGGTAAGCAAATATTTTCTCCCATTTTATTGGGATTCTCTTGTTTTTCTTATTGTCTCTTTTGCTGTACAGAAGCTTTTTAGTTTAATGTAGCCCCAGGTGTTTATCCTTTCCTTTATTTTTTTTGTTTGTTTTGAAAGATGAGTCCTCAAAAATCTTCTGAGATGAATGTCCTAAAGTATTTTGCCTGTGTTTTCTTCTTTATGTTTTATGGTGTCAGTATTATGTTGAGGTCCTTTATCCATTTTGAGTTGATATTAGTATATATGGTCTGAGATAGTAGTCTTTTTACACTTTTTTGTATGTTGCTATCCAGTTTTCCCAGCATCCTTTATTGAAGAAGCTTTCCTTGTTTCAAGGTATAGTCTTTGCTCCCTTGTCAAATACTAGTTGACCATATATGTGTGGTTTTATTTCTAGGTTTTCTAGTCAATTCTATTAGTCTGTGTACTGTCTTTGTTCCAGTACCATGTTTTTATTATAAAGGCTTTATAATACTATTTGAAGTTTGGGAGTGTAATTCTTCCTTTGAGTCAGGAGAGCTTTTGCTATTTGAGATTTTTCATGATTGCATATAAATTTCAATAGTATTTGTTCTGTGTCCTTGTTCTGTTATTGAGATTTGTATTGGAATTGCTTTAAATCTGTAGATCGCTTTTGGTAGTATGGCCATTTTCATGATGTTAGTTCTTCCTATCCATGAGCAGGGAATATCTTTCCATTTCTTTGTGTCATCTTCTGTGTTTTTTTAAACAGTATTTTGTAGTTTTCTTTGAATAAGTCTTTCACTTTTGCTAGGTTTATCCCCCGGTATTTAAATTTTCTTAGATCTGTTGTAAAAGTGATAGTTCTATTTTATCTTCTTGAGGTTGATTATTTGTGTAGTAGTTGTGAGAGCTAACATCCTTCTCTTGTTTCCAATCTTAATGTGAATGTTTTCAGTTTTCCACTATTAAGGATGTTTTGATACTTGCTGTGAGTTTGTCATATATGACTTTTATTATGTTAAGATATGTCCCTTTTTTCCCCCCAAGTTTTTCAAAGGCCTTCATCATCAGTGGATGCTGGACTTTATCACCTGCTTTATCTGCAACTATTCATATGATCATATGGTTTTTATTTTTCTCCTTGTTGATGTGGTGGAGTGTATTAGTTGATATTTGGATGTTGAGTCATCCTTGTGCCTCTGGGATAAATCCCACATGGTTGTAGCGTATAACCGTCTTGATGCATTGTTGGGTTCGGTTTGTCAATATTTTGTTTAGAATTTTTGCATCTGTGTTCGTTAGGGAGATAGTTTTGTATTTTCTTTCTTTGTCTTACCTGTTATTTTTTGTTTGTTTTTTGGTATTAGTGTCATGTTTGCTTCATAGAATGTATTTGGTAGTTTTCTTTCTCAATTTTTTGAAAGAGCTTTTGTGACATAGGTATTAATTCCATCTTTGAACATTTGGTAGAACTTGTGTAACCATCTGGTACCCAGCTCTTGTTTTTATGGAGAGTTTTGATGACTGCTTCAGTTTCACTGCTTGTTACTGGTTTGTTTCAACTCTATTTCCTATACAATCCTTGGGTGATTGTAAATTTCTAAGAATTTGTCCATCTCATCCAAGTAGTTGTACTTACTTGAATGTAAATGTTCATGGTATTCTCTGATTACCTTCTGGATCTATGGTATGTCGTAATTTTTTGTTTTGTTGATTTTTTTTTCTGGTATTGTCTTTTTAATATCTGTTTCATTTATTTCTGCTTTACTTTTTATTGTTTTGTTTTTTTCCTGTTGCGTTTTGGATTTTTTGTTGTTCCTTTTTTTCATTTCCTCAAAATAGGTGATTAGGTTATTTCTTTGGGTTATTTCTTGCTTTTCAATATGGACCTGTATTACTATATGTTTTTCTCTTAATATTGCGTTTACTGTGTTCCATACATTCTGGAATGTTGTTTCATCTTGGTCATTTGTCTCCATGTATATCTTGATTTCTTCTTTGATGTCCTCATTGACCCAGTGGTCTTTCAGTAGCATTGTTCAGCCTCCATGTAGCAGACAGTCCCTTTGCTTTCTTTTCATAGTTAATTTGTACTTTGAGGCCTCATTTATGATCAAAGAAAATACATGGTGTTATTCAATCTTCGTGTATTTATTTACATTTGTCTTGTGCCCTAATGTGGTCAGTTTTAGAAAATGTTCCATGTGCATTTGAAAAAAAGTGTACTCATTATTTCTTTGGGAGTGTAGTGTCCTGTATATGTCTGTTAGGTCCAGGGGTCTAAATCTTTATTTAGCACTGTTGTGTCCTTATGTAGTTTCTGTCTTGTTGATCTGTCCTTTGGTGAGAGTGGAGTGTTGAAGTTTCCAACCACATACCTATTTTCACTGTCTTTCAAATGGATAGTAATTGTCTTATCAACTTTGGTGCTCCCTCAATGAGTGTTATTATGTCTTTTGGTATATTAACCCCTTGTTCATTATGTAGTGTCCTTTCAGTGTCTTATCACCTGCTTTAAAGTTGACTTTGTCTGCTATTTGTATGGCTACCCTGCCTTCTTTTGGGGGCCGTCTACTTGTAGGATTGTTTTCCTGCCCTTTTAGTCTGTGCTTACCTTTAGAGTTCAAGTGTGTTTTCTGGAGGTAGCAGAATATTGGGTTTTGTTTTTTAATCTGGTGTGCTACTCTGTCTTTTGGTCCATTAACATTTAGGGTGATTGTTTATATTTGAAAGTCTGAAGTTGCCTTTTTTGGTGGTCATTTTTTGGTTTTATTTACTACCTTGTTCTATTCTTTACTACCTTGCTCATTCTTCTGCTGGCTTAGATCTTAAGGCTTCTTGTAAAATTTCTTGAAATGGAGGTTTAGTAGTAGCAAATTTCTGAAGATTTTGTTTATCTGAGAAGGTCCTGATTTTTCCTTTATAAAGAAAGGAGATCTTCACAGGGTAGAATATTCTTGGCTGGCATTTTTTTGTCTTGGAGCTTTTGAGTATATGACTCCAACCTCTCCTTGCCTGAAGTGTTTCCTCAGAGAAATCTGATCAGTCTGCTAGAGTTCCTTTTATATATTGTCTGTTTCCTTTCTCTAGTCTGTTTATTTTTTCCTTGTCTTGTACTCTTGATAGCTTTTCTGTTTTGTCTTGCTGTGGTTTTCCTTCCATTGAGGTATTTTGGTGTCCTGCTAGCCTCCTGTATGTCTATTTTCATTTCCTTCTTCAGGTTTGGGAAGTTCTCAGTTATAGATTTTCAGTTCCTGTGACTCTTCTCTTCCTGGGATTCCTATAACTCTTAATTCCTTTCCTCATGGTGTCTGAGAACTTTTCTTCATTCTTCTTGGTATTTCTCTTTTGGTTCTTCTTATTTCAGTATCTTTGAGAGTACTGATTCATTCTTCCACTTCATCGATTATGTTTTCATGGCTTTTACCAGCATTTTTAAGCTCTTCTATTGCTCTTTTAATATCCTATGTTTCCTTTAGCTCTTTTCTTAATGATTCAGTTTTATTCTTCTATTCACTGTTACTCATATTGGTTTTTTAAAAATATTTTTCTACATTTCCTCTTAAACTTTTGAGGGCTTTTAAATGTATGTGTTTTTTTAATCGTGAACTCTTAAGTCTGAATTTATTCTTTATCTGACAAGTAGAACACTTCTTTGTCCTCAACTTTGGGTTCTTGGGGTTGTGTATTTCCTTTGGTGGTGTATTGTTTCCTGACATGCTTGTTTTAACATTTGCATTTTTCTTCCTTTTCCTTGTTTGTTTCTGGGCTTGCTCTATACATTTGGCCATTATGACACTGTACTGACTGGCATGGTTTTTGAAGGCTCTTACCAGAATGTGGACGCTTTTCTGCCTTGTGCCTGAGCCACTGTGGTTAGCTTTGTGGCTTCCTGTTGGCTATGGTGATTGACAGTGCTGTCTTGCGATTGGAGCAGGTTTTGAGCTGGTGGGGCTTTTGACTGGTGGGTCTCACTTCTTCTACACTGGTGTTTCGCTCCCTCCAGTTATTGGGGCAGAGGCCTCTTTCCTGTGTCTCTGGGCTGGAACAAGGCTCGGAATGGGCTGATGTTTTCCCTCTTTTGGGATCCACACTCGCTCTGTCTCCCTCCCATTGCAAGGCTGTTCTCTCCTATTTATATTTTTAATATTTTATATTTGTTAAGGGTTGACTTCTTGAAGGATTTCCCAATTCCATTAGCTTCATAAGATTTTTAAGAGGGGAAAAAAAGGTTAACAGGTATTATTCCTGCACGTGTGGGAGAGACCTAGTATGACTAGTCCACCTAAGTGGTTTGAGACACCATCTTAACTTCAACTAAAAAAAAAATAAATAAAATCAGTTTTTCTTATAAAATCTCCCTCTTTAGTAAAGTTTTTTGTTTGAAAGTTTATCTTATGTGATATTCATATAATTACATCAGTACTCTGATATTTGCATGATAATATTTTTACTTTCAGTCTCTTTGAATCTTTGTAAAGTTTGTCACCTTTAGATAGCATATAATTGGATCTTGGCTTTTTTAATCCAGTCCGATAAAAACCTTCATTTTGATTGGATATATAGTCCATTAACACTTGGTATTATTAGCCGGGCACGGTGGCTTGTGCCTGTAAGCTTCAGCCTATGAAGCGGCCGGGGCTTAGGGATCGCGGTTCGAGTCCTGCCTGGGGCCCGTAGTGAGACCTAGTTCCAAAAAAATAGCTGGGCGTGGTGGCGCACACCTGTAATCCCAGCTACCTGGGAATCTGAGGCTGGGGATTGCTTGAGTCTGTGGTACCCCGGGCAACAAGAACCTGCAGTTTCACAGGCAAAAATAGCGAGACCTAGTCTCAAAAAAAAAACAAACCAAAAAAAACACTTGGTATTATTAATATAGTTAAACTTTTCTCCTATGTTATTTTCTATTTTCTGTGACTCCTGTTTTTTTGTTCCTCTCTTCCTCCTTTACAACTTTCTTTTTTGCATTAAGTGAACATACAGAACATTTTAGATTTGTAATATAGTAGTTTAATTTTGTTAATGATTTATTTGCTATTATTTAAAATTATTTCTTCAGTGGTTGCTGTCTGCATTACCATAAACATAATCAGATTCAAATTTGTATTCTAATGAATCATAAAAGCATTGCTCCTTATAATGTCTTTTGCCTCTTAATGATATTATTGTTATACATGTTTTATCTATAAATGTTACAAATTCAGGAATATGTTTTTATAATTATCACTTCATATAATTGTATGTATTTTAAAGAAGCAAAAAGAAGGGGGAACAAGTTCACTAAGTCCTCATTTAACCTCATTAATTGGTTCTTGAAAGCTATGACTTTAAGAAAAACTGTACTATGAGAGCAAATCCTTGAATTGCATAACATCTATTTCATTCAACATAGATCAGGTTTGTTTTCTCTAACAAAGGCTATAACAAAACAGTGTTGAATAGTTCAACCTTGATCTTATTCAAAAGAATCACTGTGTATATTTCTAGCTTTTGTTAACTGTCATTTCTACTTGATATATTTCTGTGAATTTGAGTTCCCATCTGCGGTCATTTACTTAACCCTGTATACAGCTTTCCTCTCACCTCCTTTTTGTGATTATTGGCAAATATCATATTTCTGTATGTTATAGGCTTGATACATTACATCGTACACATACTGTTTTATAAAGCTGCTTGTTAAGTAAGTTAAGAGAAGAAATATTGTCTTTCATAATTATCTTTGCCAGTACCAGGTATTGTTTGTTTTTTCTATGCATTTGAATTACTCTCTAGGTTTATGTATTTCCAGCCTGAAGAACTTCTTTTAGTATTCCTGATCAGGTTCACTGGCAACAAATTCTGTAGTTCTGTTTACCTGAGAATAACTTCACTCTCACTTAAAAAAGTTAACTTTGGTGGATATAAGCTTTTTATTTTAGTTTTCTTTGAGCGCTTTGTTTTTTCTGACTGCACTCTGATCGCCATTGTTTCTACTGAGAAGTTAGCTGTTAAACTTAGTGGAGTTCCTCTGTAATTCATGAACCATTTTTGTCAAGATTGTGTTCTTATCCAAATTTTTGAGACTTTTTGTATAAAGTCTTCATAGATTTCTGCTTTTACCTTGAGATTTGTCAAGCTTCCTACATGTGTAGTTTAATAACTTTCAATAAATCTGGGAAGTTTTCAGGTATTATTTCTTTGACATATTTTCTTCATTCTTTCCCCTCTCCCTTTAGCATTCCCGTTTACTATTTATGTGTTTTTTCCCCACATTTTTCTGACATTCTGTTCATTTTTTCTTCCTGTCCTTTGTTCATGTTTTTGGATGGTCTCTGTTAATCTATGTTCAGAATCACAATTTCTTCCTTCTTGTATTTCTCTAGTGAAGTTTTTATTCAGCTGTAATTTTCATGTCCAGAATTTCTAGTTAGTTTTTTTTTCTTTTTACTTCATCTTAATCTGTTCGTTGATACAGTGCCTTTTTGATGTATCATTGTCATCTTTAATCAATGTGTTCTTTAGTTCTTTGAACATATTTATAATGGTTACTTTGAAGTTTTGTTAAAGCTGGTCTCCCAGTTTCTTGTTTCCTTTTCACCTCAATTAAGGGTCATTATTGACGATTTTGCTTTTTGTTTTGGGGGGGGGGTCTGTCTTTTCATTTTTGTTTGGAAGCTAATCGATTTAGCTAATATATTATAAATCTAGGAATACTTGTATACCACCTCCCATCCTGGTCTGTTGTTTATTTAGTGTTCCCCTGGGTCATTTTGTGACACCTTCACCCAGAATGAAGCATGTGCAAATGGATGTTCTGACAGTGACCCCCAGTATGACAGGCATGTCATTGACAGGCATCCTTTTGCCTGTGTCTTCCTGACCATAACCAGCTGTTAAACTTGAACAATTGCTAGTTGATTGCTCTGTTTCTAACAGTGCTCTGATAAACATTACTGCACAGATTGATTAGCTCAAATTCCTATTAAAATTTTTCATTTGAGGAAGGTCTGTGTTTGATTTCTATCCTGACCTTGGAGGGCACCTTCTTCTGACCCTTTCCTTGGTTCTCTCTGGCAACATAGCCAGTCTATAGTTATATGTATTTCTTCAGTGAATTTCTTAGTTATCTGCCAAATGCCTTTTACAACAATCTCTGCTGATTTTAAGAGTATCCTTGGGACAGAACTTACCCAACACTTTGTTGCAAATGGAGTTCCTTTGTGAAGAGATTTGGCATGTTCTATTTTATGGTATGCTCTCCTGTTAGTCAGAACCTCTGTATTATGACTGGTGAACTAAGGGCATGTTTCTCTTTGAATGCGTCCCTGTCTTAGCTGCTGAGCATTCTCTGGAAGGAGTTATAACCTTAGGTCTTCTCAGCATACTTCTGCTTTGGAACTCTGATTTATAATAAATGAACTGGTTCAAGGGCAGTTTAGACTCCAGTATTTTCATTGAGCCATATCCAACGTAATCTGTGTTTTTGGAGTTGGAGTGGAAGAAGGGAGTTCCTACTTGTCAGCCAGACTCTTGGAACTTAGCCTTAGCAACAAGTAAGTAGCTGGAGGTATGAGAAATACTGACATCCTGCCCCCTATGGAGATAAGCTTCTAACAGGAAAGTGGGAGGAGAAGAAACCCTATTCTTTACTGCACCAGTCTGAGGTGTTTCTTGGGAAGGAGGAGGAAGAGAGGAAATGAGTTGATTCAAATGCCACAGACTCTTACTGTTTTTACCAAGTTCTATTTGATTTTCGTAAGTAAATGTTTCTTTACTTGCTGCATGCTTGTAGGGTCATTTCCAGAGACTAGAAATACTATTTGTTATAATTTTTACTAGTTTTGCTGGGGAGCAGATCCAAGAAACTTACTATCCTGCTGAAAATGAACCTCTGAAGCTTATGTTTTTTAATAGAAATTATCATTCTTTTGATGTTTTACAGAATAATGTTAAAGTATCTTGAAAAGTTTCAAGAGACTTATTCTCAAGTGAAGAACTGCATCTACTAGGGGTGCAATATGAAGTCTGTGATAGGATATAACCACTCTGATATAAACGTTTTCATAACAGTTTTAAATTTTGTACATAGTCTAGGTTTTTTGGTTTTGTTTTGGTTGGTTGGTTGGTTGTTTTTTTGGTTGGTTTTTTTTTTTTTTTTTGGTTTTTAAGTTGCAGTTGGACCATCATAATTAAAAATTTTCATAAAGGTATCGTTTATCTTGACTCCTTTATATTTTTCCATAATTTGATGTTTTAATAATGTTTGTTTTTTCATTTTGTTAGAGGCAGCAATGAACCAGGAAAAAAGAAACAGCATATCTGTCATATTGAAGGATGTGGAAAAGTTTATGGCAAAACATCTCACCTTCGAGCACATCTTCGCTGGCATACTGGAGAAAGACCTTTTGTATGCAACTGGATGTTTTGTGGCAAAAGATTTACAAGGAGTGATGAACTACAGAGACATAGAAGAACTCATACAGGTTAGTTAATTTATTTTAGGAGTTGTACTTTTTTACTTTTTGGTGTTAAGTGAAAATTTTAAAAATTTAGCCATCAGATTGGAAATACACCGATTAAAGAGAATTCACACTAATGATTACATGAAAGGTGTTTTAGTTCAAATTTTTTTACCTATCATCTTTTTTTTTTTCTTTTGGTTCATATTTAAACAAGTAAATAGAATTGAATTATGATGTTATTGATGACTTTTATTTTGTTTTTGTATTCTGAAAAATTAAGTATTAAGAATTATATAACAAATACTTGTCTGACTCCCACACAGAATTGATATATTGTTGTATTTTGTTATATTTTACTAACACATTATCTTTTTCTCAAAAACAACTACTTTTTATAGTTAATATAACTTTATAATCTTAATATTCTTACACTTACTGTTCATGCATATATATAAATATTTTGTGTATATGGTATAGTGTGAAAATTTGCATAAATGATGTTATACAATATCATAATTTCCTTTGTTTTTATATTTGTATGCATGTATTATGTTAAATGTAAATTTCACTACACTACCTTTTTTTTTTTAATTGAAATAACTTTGGTTTACAACAATGTGTGGGCTTCAGGTCTGTAGTTTCTCATCTTTGTATTATACTAGCTCTAATACCTTTCCTTACTGTTTAGATTATGGCTAAGTTTTTGTTATCACAAAGTTTGCTTCTTTGAACATGGAGTAACCATGTATAAGAAGTGGAATTATTGGGCCATAGAGAAATGTGTATCTTTGATTTTTGCTAAATTTTGACAGCTGAAGATCTTAACAGTGACTGTTATCTCTGTTTCACTAGCGTGATTGAGTTTCTTCTTTGCTGGTATGTTCATGAATACTCAGTAAAATGGGATTTGAACATTTTTATCAACCTCAAATGGTTTCTCAGTTTTTAAACTTGCATTTTTCTGATTATTGGTGGGATTAAGCATCTTTTCATGTGTTTTTTGGTCGTTTCTGTTTCTTTTCTCTTGATTAGTTCCTTTCTTACCGCTCTTTTGATTGTTTACCTTTTTCTTACTGATTTGTATAATACTATAATTTCCCACATGCAGGTCTTTCTCATCTTAATGTGAGGTTGTATAAATAAAACATTGTAAATTAAAATATTTTAAATTGAAAATGCATTTAGTACAACTGACTGACCTACTAAACATCATAGGTTAGCTTCTATATATAATATGCTTATTAGAACACTAAACTACAATTTGACAAAAATCATCTGATAGTTATTTTATATTACAATGTTAATATACCTTGTATTTTATTGAATACTGTATTGAAAGTGAAAAAAACAGGATGGTTTTAAGGGTTCTCACCATTAAAGTATAAAGCTAAAACCATACGTGACTGGAAGAATGAAGCATTGACCTAAAATCATTTCTTATTAATTAATTTAATCAGTTACTGAATGATGAAGATGCTCCAGCAGCAGGATCATCAATTTCTTTCCTGATGAGCCTTGAGACTATCTCTTAGAAAGATATTATAGAGTACCAGTTATTACCCTGTGATGGTGTATCTGACTAAGAGTGATGGCTCACTGCTGCTGCCCAGCATGACAGGGGAGTGTTAGACCACATACTGTTTGCCTGGAAAAAGATCATAATCAAAAATTGAAATACAGATTCTACTGAACACATTTTCACACCATCATATCTTAAAAAACCCTTAAGTTTTCTTGAACCATCTGTATTGCTAGTTTTACAGCTTTTGCTGTCTTTTGTCATATGGAAATTTTGTTTTTATTTAGTCAGATGTCTTTTTTTAAAAAAATTTAATGAAGTTCTCTCCTATGGAGGATCATAAATTTTTAGGAAACATTCTTCTAATGACTTAAAAAATTTTTTTTAAAGTTCATCTTTCCTTAACATAGTTTTTTTTTTCCTCTTGATGACACTATGAAATGGGGTTATAACTTTATTTTTCTTTCATATGGAAAATCATTGTTTTGAACAACCCATTCTTTTTCTATAGATTTGTATTGAAACCTTATATATTCATATATCCCTCTAAAGTGGCCCAATTTCTGGTTCCTCTTTGTTTGACTTTTATCTACTTGTCAGTTCCTACAATACAATATTGTTTTAGTGATCCCAAGTCTGATATTAAATCTGATAACAATTTTAATTTTTGCTTACACTGCTGGCTCTCTCTAGAATATCTCTGATATATTTTTGATACTCAATATTTAATTGATGAATTTTAGGTAAATGCTTGAATTTAACCTTAAATTTATAGCAAGATATATGTGGGACAAAAGGAGACTAGAACTGACATTTATTAATCAATAATAACCTGCCATTATCAGGTGTTTCTAGTAGACTACTTGCTTCTGACATCAGCACTGTGAGATAGAAATTAATTTCATTTTACTGGTTAGAAAATAGTTTCAAGAGAAAACATTAGTTAAAATCATTAAATGTGATACAGTTTACAAACTTATTTTGATATGCATATAATTTAGTAATGTAGGTGAGTGTTGGTATGCTGGCTCAGTTCCTCATAACATTATGCAAAAACTGAGGAATTTTAATAAAGAAGATTTTACATACTTTGTATATGATACTGCACTGGAACGTTCTAACACTATTCATATTGGCGAATAAGATATGAAAAAAATCAGTTTCATACTAATGTTGATGTCTACTTTAGAAAAATATTTTGCTGTTTATGTTAGTATGAGAAGTGTAGTATTTTGAACCAGACTAGCTGTGGGTTAGGTTAGGAAGTCACGGAAAATTGCTACTTCTTTTAATTTGGAATTTTGCATTGTGATTTCATTGTTTTGTTTGAGAAATGATTCGTTTCTAATATACATTTCTGTTATACATTTACACTCATAAATATGAACAAGATAAATCCAAGAATGTCTGTTTGTGTCCTTTTAAAATCAATACTAATGATCAGAAGTCATATTTTCTTTCATTGTTTTTATAACTTACCACCATTATGATCTTTCAGTGAATTGAATAATTGAGAATCATTACTCTGTATTTACTTTCAGTATTTCAAACATTTTGACTATGGCATCTGCAAAATTGTTTAATAAATAAGTTACACTAAAAAATTTTAAGTTTAATATCAGTGTACTTGTTTTATTTTTAAGAATTTATTGTAGTGACTTATAGTGTTCATTAAAATTGCTTAAAATATAAAATAATATCTTGAAATAAATATATATTGATTAATAAGAATTTAATATGCTTAAGTTGAAAACCTTAACCATTCATAGCAAGAAATTTGTTTCATTTAATGCCCAATCACTACCTAAGCATAAACTCAGTACCTTGCTATGAATGAATAAAGAGTAATTTTTAATCATTGGTTAATATAATGGGTTTTTTCTTTTTTGGTTTTCGTTTTTGAAAAATTTGTAAGCACCATCTGACAAAATTTCACTTTCATATTTTTTAACTGTATACAGGTGAGATACTGTTTCTTTATAAAAAACTTTTATTGATATTATATGTGTATATTTTCTTACATCATTGTATATCCCTAGTTCTCCTGCCACTATCACCAAAATCACCATCCTGATCCCTTGTGCTAACCCCTCCCATAATTTCATCCTCCCCTCCCTCCCTCCCTCCCTCCCTCCCTCCTTGTATGCTTTAGTTCTGTTGTCATTTTATTAGTTTTAACTTTTTCTTGAGATATTATTTCTTGATTCACCACTCAGTGTTAAGGATTTTACCCTTTGCTGCTTAATTTTTCCCATCTTACATCTTACTTTCTCTTGATGCTAGAATATTTTTATTTTCTACAATAGCTCCTTCATATATATATTTATATATATATACACACTACATTTCAACTTTAAGACATATATGTATATATAGAGAGAGAATGAGAGTGCTTAGGTCTTAAAGTTGAAAAGGACAACTTTTCAACTCTGTGTGTGTGTGTGTGTGTGTGTGTGTGTGTGTGTGTGTGTGTATAGCTTAGGTCTCAAAGTTGAAAATTAGTTTATAATTGTATTATGACTGTGTAATGTCTATGATTACATAGCCCTTCCTCTGTGGTTTTATTTTTTCTTAAAATTTATAATTACCGTTTTTCTTTTGCATGGTCTAATTTTAACCTCCTTTTGTTATTTTATCATTTCGATAATAGTTTTGAAACCAGCTAGTTGCTCCTTTTTTCTGGAGGGTTCCAAGCTTCTGATCAGATGCAAACTGCTTTCTCTCTTGGGCTTCTGTACAACTGTTACCTCAGTACATTTCTTCCATGCTGTATGAGTTTATATTCAGAGTTCTGAAGATGTCTTATATACTTTTTCTAAGTTTTTTCCTGGAAGATACTCTGAAATATTTTCTATTAAAAAGTATGAGGAAGTAAATTTGTCTGAAAATGGCTCTGTGTTGCTCTTTCACTTAGTTTGTGTGATACAGAATTCTAGGTTGAAAATTGTATTTGCGCAAAATATTAATGGCACTGTACTATGTCTTGTTTTTTTAATAAGTCCATTGTTATTTTTTTTTAATTTAATAGAGGACCTAATTTTTCTCATTCAACTTTTAAACACTTATTTAATTAAAACTTTTTGTTATGTAGTAAACTTAACATAGAAAAGTTGCAAATTACCAGTTTCATCTGATTCTAACCTCATCTATAACCAGAATAATTTATGAAAACTAAGACATTAATATTAATGTCTTATACTACTAATTAAACTGTAACTCTTTTCACAAATACATTTTTTCTGTTCTAAGATTCAGCCCAGAATTTACTTTGACTTTACTTTGTCATAGTCTTTAGTTTTCTGCATTCTTTAGTTTCCTCATTTTTTTAAAAAATAAATTTTTGTCAATGCAATATTGGATTATAGTATTATACAAGCATAATCTGACATCTATATATACTGCGTTATAATCTTCATAAGTTTAGTTTCCATTCATCAACATGCAGTTGAACCCTCTGTTTACCATCTATTTGTTCTTCATAGCTAAATATTTATTTTTGTTTGCTTTTTTTTTTTTTTAATAGTCTAGTTGTAAGTGAACTTGTGGTTTTTTTTTTTTTTTTTTTTTCCTCCTTTTGAGGCTAGGTCTTGCGATGTTGCCTGGAGTAGTCCCAATCCAGTAGACTAAAGAGATCCCTAGCCTCAGCCTCACAGGCCGCTAGGATTACAGGCACACACCACTGTGCCCAGCTTTATTTTTTTTCTTGTTTTTTCTTTTTAATTTTGAAAGTTAGGAATTTTGTAAAATATTCCTCGATTTTAATTTGTTTCATATTGTGATTTGACTAAGGTTAGTGAATTGTTATTGAGAAGAATATCATAGTTGTTATTATTTTATTATATCAGAAAGTCCATGATGCTAGTATATCTTATTATTGAGGGTATTAACTTTGATGAATTTCTTAAAATGTATATGTCTGGCATCACTACTCTGAAGTTATTTCTTTTCATAGTTTTTTTTTTTTTTAAAAAAAGTCAATATGATAATCCACAATCAATTCAGCTTTTAACTCCACATCTGGAGGGAGAGATATCAAAAGATTTGTGGACACATTTTAAAACAACTATAGCATTTATTAAACACTAGTGGGGAGATTGTTAAGCCTGTGCACATAATCTTTTTTTTAAGGAAATATTAACATTTCACTTTGTTACTTCTTGTCTTTCATGTTTATGCAGAGCCTCAAGGGTTTGGCACAGACAAGAATTTGTGCCTTCTTAGATCTTTCCTAAGTAGCCTTATATTCCATAGCATGTGTGTAACCTTTTAGATTCCAAGTAGTGTGTCAAAAATTTTCAAAACCTCTATGGAGGTTTTCAGTTTCACTTACTGTTTGTTTCAAATTGATAATTTCTGGTATCCATGTAGTTGTTTTAGACAAACATATTCCCTTCTCTGCCCCCACAAGAAGACTTCCTTTTCGGCTACTTATGAGTTAAAATAAATGAAGTGGTTTTTAAAGTGGGATCTACTGAGGAGCTGCTAGACAGAACAAATAATAATTCTTTGGGAATGAGATTTTGAAGACCCCACACTCTGTTCTGCTCCCAATGATGGCTTCCTGGCTGCTGGGGAATGGAATGTGGAATTGGGAAAGGTGAAAACACCACAAAGCATGCTATTCTTATTTAGTTTTTTTATTTTTTTTCTTGAATTAATGTAACTCTTCTCAAGTTCTTGTAATCCTTGATTAATTTTCAGAATCTCAAAGTTGATTTTAATAGTTTCCCTCCAGTTTTTGTCCCTCTTGGCCCCGTTGCTCTGCCACGCACCCCCCACCCCCTCCCCACATATACACTTTTCTGGTTCCTTTCATAAAGGAGTGAATGACATGTTCAATAATGCTGTCTAAGGCACACTTAGGAGATGTAAATTTATAGCTGAGTTTAGGGATTGGTTATTGATATTGTCATCCATTTATAAGTGATAGTTCAAACAATTAGAGTAGATAAGATTGACTAACAAAAAGCATGTGAAATGAAATTACCAAAGGGCTTCTATATTTAAGTGGATAATTGCTAAAGGAGAAAATAAAAAAATTATTATCCAAATTGATGTACCTATAAATTCATGGTTTCAAATCTCAGTCAGTCTCTAGAACGGCATGCCTATCAGTCCTATACACACACACACGCACACACACATATAGATAGATAGATAGGTAGGTAGGTAGGTAGGTAGGTAGGTAGGTAGGTAGGTAGGTAGGTAGGTAGGTAGGTAGATAGGTGGGTAGTCAAATTCCTCAGTACCTCAATGACAACCTAACCCTAAGTTTCCATAACACCTTGTCACTCTCACTCAACTTCTTTCTTCTAGTCATCTACTTAAGAAACCTAAACATATGACTTCTTTAAAGTCATCACCTCTTCTTTTAATTTACTTTTATCCGCAAGTAATGATAGAGTAGAATTTAAATTCTTGGCTAAGAATAAGAAAAAATGTCCAAAAAATGATAGGTTGAAGCGTTGGGAGGATCTAGGAACTCTAGTATCTCTATTTAATAACTTAGGTTCTTAGAATAAATCCAAAATTGTTTATATAATGTGAGAGGTTTTATATGTATGTGTATATATTCTACACATGAACATTGATGGAAGTTACTCATTGACCAAAGAGTATGTTTTTTACTTATCTATAACAAATGCCAGATGTCTAAAAATTTTTTTGGATCAAGTTGAATTGTCTCCCAGAAAGGTTCAAGTCCTAGTTCCTGATACCCATGCTTGTGACTTTATTCAGAAATAGTTTCTTTTGCAGATGAAATGAATGTAGGATGAGGTTATACTGTGCATACTTCCAAGGATTTAAAACCTATTGGACCCTAAATTCAATGACTAATGTACTTGTAAGTAGCGGAGAAGACACAGAATTGGAGAAATGGTATACAAAGACAGAGGCAGAGATTGGAGAGCTGTAGCTACAAATCAAGATTGCCAGAAGTTACCAGAAGCTAGGTTGAGACAAAAAAGGATTTTTCTTTAGAGTATCTGGCAGGAGCATTGCTCTACTGCATTTTAATCTTGTATGTTTAGCCTCCAGAATTGTGAGAGAATAATTTGTTTTTTTAGCCATCCAGTTTGTGGTATTTTCTTATAGGAGTCCTAGGAAACTAATATAGTCCCTAGATTTACTCCTGAAATTAGTTTTAATTTACAAATATGGAGTTATGTTACCAAAGAACAGAAATAACATTAGTAATACATACAGTATGTTTTATACATTATATTAGCTGAGGTTTGAGGGCTAATTTTGAAAATCAGATTATAAAATGACTGCTACATAACTGGCTCTTGGTGGTATTTCAAATAAACAAAACTTAAATGATGTGATTTATTCCAACTAGCCTTTGAAAAGCTCAGTGATTTTTTTTTTGAGAGAACTTTAAGAAAATTTAAGCTAACAGTAGACTAATGGTTTCTAAATATGAATCTTATACTTAAATTTTTTTAATAATTGTAATATAGCATGGCATTCTCTTTAGATAACTAGACAAAAGAAGGGGTTTTTTTCTTTGCTCAACTTAGTGAACTAGAGTTCTTTGGATTATGTTCTTGAGATTTTATTTTTTTAGAGAAATTAAATTGGAATTTGCACATGACATACTTTGCATAGTTATGGTAAAGATTACCACATTTCAAAGATCTTTTATAATTTTTTTCTGATTAGGCTTTAATTTTCTCAAGCTTATCTTTTAGTTTCTTTTTGCTGCCATCACAAATGACTACAAATTCAACAGCTTAAACCAACACATCATAACAGGTTTTTCAATCAGAAATGTAAGTGGACTTGACCCGGGTACTGTATTTAGCATCTCACAAAATCAAAATCAAGGTGTCAACTGGTTTAACTGGGTGTTCTGAATTCATTTACACACTCCTTCACAATTATTAGTCAAATTCAGATTTTGCTATTGTAGGACACAGGGTCCCTGTTTCTTTGCTGTCAACTGGAGGCTGGTGTTTATTCCTTGAATCTACCCATATTCTTATATTTCCACATAGCTCCCTTCATTCACAGAGGGAGATCAAGTCCTCCCACTTTTAATCTGTGTGTTATCTCCTGCTGAGTCTATCCAAAACTGCAGCTAAAGAAAATTCTGTTTTTAAAATGTATATGATTAGATTGAGTCCATCCTGATAATTTGACGTAATCTCCCTATATTAACCTCTATAACCTTACCTACTACACCTTCAAGAACTCCTTTGATAAAATATAAAAAAAGTGATAAAATATATTCACTAGTCCCAAAGATTAAGACATGAACATCTTTGGTGGATCATTCTGCCTACCATAAGTAGCTAATACCAGCAATTTGATTATTAGTTGTATTAATTATATAGTTAACCTACTAAGAATAGATATTGAAAAATTAAAATGTAGAAGATAACCGTAGTATAAATAGTTGAAACACTCTACCTTCTTGAAAGATATTGCTGATGTTTTCTAAGGATTAGGAATCTTAGAAATTGTTGAACATCACAGAAAACACATTTCTCTGTAGAAAAAGAATAATAAACTGAAATGCCATTCATCTAATTATATTTTAATTGTAAAACAAAATGTGCTTATTTTGACATTTATTCAGTTTTTATTGCTTGAGATTAATTGGCCACCCATACCACATGGAGTGGACAGAATAGAAAAAGTTCATTCAAACTGTGCCATCACCATTTTCCTTTCATGTCAGTTGGTTTCTGAGTAGCTGTGAGGACTAGAATTCCCTTCATAATTGGTATCATAGCTCGACATGCAAAAAGTCAGATCTAGTTCTTCTTTTTTTTATCGCCAGTAAAAATTTGTGTTTCACAAATATTTGCTAAAAATGACTGAGTTCATGAGCATCCCGATTATCAAATATTTACTTTATTAAATAGCCACTGTGTGTGATAAGTTTCATCATTGAGTTGAGTTACTGTTTACTGAGGGATATTTTACTTCCAGGTCATGTCCCCTAATGTCTTTCTGATTATTCTTGGCCATTGTTGCTATAAACTGAGGTTTATATTTGCATTTGGTTATTAGCATAAAAAGCCCAAACTAGAAATTGAGTGCCTTGAATTCCTCTTTGACATTAAGTTGTATTACCCTGAAGCAAATACTTTCTGAACTCAACTGTCTATAAAATGAAAATGTAAAATTAGATCTCTAAGAGTTTTTCAACTTTAATATTTGTAAACTGAGAATTTTTATTTTGAAAAAACACAGGAAACCTGAAATGTGAAGTTTATTATAAGATTGATTTTAAATATAAACCCTCATTGAATTTTTTTCATCCATGTCTAGATGTCAGCATTCATAAAATTCAAGTCACTACCTTAAAATATAATTGCCTTTATTTTTAATGTCTTTGAAAGTTTTGTCTTCCAAAGCTTCCAAAACCATTTATCATTTCATCTAATTTTTCAAGACTGAAAGAGAAAAGTTCAATGAGATACAGCAAGTTCAATTTTTGTAAAAAAATAAAAGCAAACATAAAGAAGAGGGAAAAATAATCTGACATGGACTAACTTGAGCCTATAGATTTTCTGTTTGGTAAGTCAAAAGCAGGGCTCAATAAGGAAGCCAGCCAAACTAAATTCTTATTTCCCAGGTTTTACTACTGGACTGGGAAGTCATCATTTCATTCCTTTAAGTAACAGTTGTGGAGACTCTAGAGGCCTGAAGCTAATAGTTAGTTGTTCCATGATGAACATCACACTTTACCAATTAACCGCACTTTTATGTTGCCTGTACATTATATGCAGAAGTGGAGATTTTTTCTTATCAGTTTTTATTCTAAAGCATAGAAATATACTTCATTCCAGTAGATCTGTCTTATGTCTAAAAGATAATAAACATTCAACAGTCTTACCTATGAGAACTAAAAACTCTATTAAAAATGAAATGCAGTATTTGCCTTACTCTATTTTCTTCCCCCACCCAGTATTTGACTAACCCTTGCATTGTTAGGAAGCTGAATCATACTAAATGTATTGGCTTATTTTATTAGAAATAGTTTTAGGGTTTTTCATGCCTCTTTTTTTTTTGGGGGGGGGGCTAGGTCTTGCTATTTTTGCCTGTGGATCCACAGGCTCTCATTGCCTGGGGTACCACAGACTCAAGCAAGCCCAGCCTCAGCTTCCCAGGTAGCTGGGATTACAGGTGCACGCCACCACACCCAGCTATTTTTTTTTTGGAACTAGGTCTCGCAATGGGCCCCAAGCAGGACTCGAACCTCGATCCCTAGCCCCGACCACTTCATAGGCTGAAGTTTACAGGCACGAGCCACTGTGCCCGGCCCTTCATGCCTCTAAAGTTTTATAAAACCAAGACCCAGGTAGCTGAGGAACATCAGACATAAACTTTGAACGTAGGTTATATATTGCATACCTGGGAGAGATTTCTGACATCATCAGTTAGAAGTTCTCTTATTTAATAGATGGGAAGCTGAGACCATAGTTATTTCACTTGTTCTTTTATTCTGGGTTTGTAGCAGAAATAGAACTCTAGTTGGGACATTTAGTCCCAGTCAGGTTGCTGCTTCTCACATGACTCTGGTGCTTATTTGGAAGCAGTAAAACTAAAAACAAATATTTTGCCATTAGTGAAAAAATGAAAAGTGTATTATGAGCAGAAGGGATATGATTTAAGATTGTGTTTTTATTTAAATAAAATGTCTTAAATAAAATATAACTTCATTTACTATTTTCCTATTTAGGTGAAAAGAGGTTTGAATGCCCAGAATGTTCTAAAAGATTTATGCGGAGTGATCATCTCTCCAAACATGTCAAAACACACCAGAATAAGAAAGGTGGTGGGACAGCTCTTGCCATTGTTACCTCGGGAGAACTGGACTCATCTGTTACAGAGGTGCTTGGCTCCCCAAGAATTGTCACAGTTGCAGCCATTTCTCAAGATTCAAATCCAGCAACTCCTAATGTTTCAACCAATATGGAAGAATTCTGAAAAGTTATCATAACTCTAGTGCTGCACTTAAGTTTACACACCTTTGAAAATCTGGAAATGGGCTGGTCAGGTGGATCACAGAATAGGAAATCATGTTTTCATTCTTGACATCTTTAAGTATTCTAAGGTTTTGAGTCAACAAGTGAAGCGTTGAAATTTAAAAAACAAACACAAAAAGTAAACTGATAGACTGGAAACAAAAAAGTATTTCCTCCATATGTAAGTTGTAGTTACTTGGAAATATATCACATAATCTTTAAACTGAATCTTCCCCTCTCTAAACATCATGTGTTAACATTTAAAAAGACAGATTCATTAGTCTGCAGGCTGGACCTTAAGGACTTGTTTTCTTTGAAAATACTTTGTTTAAACTAGTAATAACTTACATGAATTTTTTTTCCTATAGCACAGAAAACAGTTAACTGAAAATAGGGATACTACTTTTTTTTTTTTGTTAAGTTTGAGTTTTGGAAAATCAATTGAAAGTAGTTTTGGCCGTCTTTTTGAAATGTTAGAAATTATTGAACAGTTGAATTAGGTATGTTCCAAAAAAACTAATCTGAGATACATCTCAGATCTTTATTACCACTACATTATAGTAGTGTGTATGCAGACAATCAGTGAAGTCCAATTACGTTCTCCATTTGGAGATCACAAGAGGAACTTAGAGCTAAACCTTATATTAAATTCTAGATGGAAATTTTAGGAAAATACTTGGGGGGAAAATGGTTAAAGCAAAATTCATAATAGCTTCAGAAAAATTAAATGAGACAACACGTAAGGTTATAAAGGTAGGATTGATTGTATTCCTAACCCTAGGTTGAACCACAAAATTCATTTTAAATATTTATATTGGAAATATTTGCATAGAGTATAAATCATTCTGTAGTTTCATAATCTGTAAATATGAGTTATGTTGACAATATGCAGAATTCTTTACTTGGTAGCCAAAGAATTATCACACTTTTATTTAAGGCCAGCAGAAAATTATCTTTTAACTACATTATCATTTACATTCTTCTCTCTACTGAAAATTACATTTTTCTCTCTACTGAAAATTTTAATACTGTTAGGGGACTGATTAAGAATTTATAAAACAGTAATGTCTTTGTTATGTCAATAACTGAATTTTCCCTAAATAAAGACAGTCTAACAAATATATAATAGATTGATATTATGAAGCAAAAATTATTTTTAAAAATCAGAATAATTTTCAGTCACGTAACTAAGAAAAAAATATACTTCATTGTTTATGCAAGGGTCTTATAGAAAAGATGGCTAAAAGTTTCATATGAAAAAAATTGGATTATTTATACCAATAGCTTAAATATTAGTGAGATATTTAATGTTTTAAAAAGGCATTTATAGAGAATCATAATGGAATTGACCATTTGAAAACTAAGGTTTTTAACTGCTCAGTTTATTATTAACGTCATTAGTTTGGGGACTGTTTGAATATTAGATACATGTTTTCTTGTGCATTCTCTTATTATTTCAGGAAAAATACCACTCATGTGAATTCTCTTCCAAAATTGTGATGTTTCTTGTATTTTTGATGAAGGAGAAATACTGTAATGATCACTGTTTACACTATGTACACTTTAGGCCAGCCCTTTGTAGCGTTATATAAAACTGAAGGTGTTTTGTGCTTTCAGTTTGTATAAAAAAGCTTTGAGATTAAAGGAAAAAAAAATTTTTACACTGTGGTTATAAATTTCAAGTTTCTTAAAGCTTTTGTAGACTTGTAACAAAGTCTTTAAATTTTAGTTGGGTTTTGTAAATTGTTTTGTATATTTTATTTAATGTACTCTTAACAACTGATGTATCTGGCTTTAAAACATCAGACTCAGTTTGTTGTTTTGTTTGGTACAGAGGAGCATTTGGTAGTGTTAACTATAATTTTATTATATAGGAACTGAAACATCAAATATATATTTTATCTATCATTATGCTACACAATCAGTGCTATAAATTTTTTTATGCAAAGAATTTTTCTTGATGTTTGAATCATGTTTCCTCAGAGTGACAATTTCTGTTGTTAATACCAAGTACGAGCTTTCTGCACCTTTATTCATGAACCAGTTACCAGTTGGTTTCACTCATTTGTGGAATTTAAATAACCATGAACCAGTTTTAATGCATACCTGTGTATGTTCATCAGAAATGGAAGTTATTTTTTAATCAACAATGAGGCCTATTATAAATTTAACAAAGTGAATCTGGATAGCTTTATAGGATATAAAAATATATTATTTATGTTAGCAGGTGCACATTTCACCACAAAATAGAAATATTTTGACAGTCTGTTCTGCATACCATTCTGAATCCACTTTTCTGTCTTACAAGAATCGTAAATTTCAATGTCCTTTATTTGACTCAGTGGGAGATAGCTGTTATAAGTAATAGGGCACAGATGTGCAGTAGTCTTGTTTAATGGCATTTCACTGTTCATTCCCTTTGCCACCGTTACGGAACTTTTCTTTATTGTAATTATCAGTGCAAAAACTATGTATTTATCATGGTAGAACTCCAGTGTTAGAGTAGTTTTTTCTTACAATATACTTTCTTTGGTTAGGTTTGTGTATGTGTTGCTGATTACATTAGAACTTGATGTTAAGTCATTATTTATCACACTCTCATGAGAGCAGTAATAAAAGTGTGTAATCTAGGAGAAAAAGTTAATTTGTCAAACTTAGATAAGCATGATGTTTAGGTCCTATTTTTCAATTTTATAACTGTTTTATTGCAACAATATTTGTATTTAAGTCTTCATTTTAATGCCTTGTGGTGTTTTTTTATGCATGTCACTAAGTTGTCATCCCACATAAATTGATGTGCAGCATAGGGTATTAAATCTACATAATGATTTTAAAACAGAAATAGTTGATGATAAAATGTAAATGTTTTGCAGAAATTCCTTATAAAAAGTTTTGTAGTAACATTTCACTTGTAAATTCTTTTGTAAAAAAAACAAAAAAAAACAAAAAAAACCAAGAAAATGGAAAAAAAAAAAAGATGAATCCAGAAGAAAACCTGTTTCCCATATCCTAGAATTTAGACAATTATTCTGCCAGCAAAGCCTCTGGGGCTGTAATTGACATTTTTACAGTGCTGATTTGTATAAAATTTGTTTTTTTGTGGATTTGGAAATAAAATCATGTACAAGTTGTTGCCTGCAATAACAATTGCAAGTAACCTATTAAAAATTCCCTTGAGTTTAACATGTTTCTTCATTTAATTATGTATACTATAAAGCAGCAATAAATTGTTCGAACCTTCAACCCTCTAATCACAAACACTGGAAAAGTAAATGTTTCTCACTAGAAAATGTATTGGCAACTCTTTGTAATTCTTGGTATTAAGATCTGGTCACCATTTCTCTGAACATACTTCCAAAGATCACCAGTTCAAATTTCATCTTAATCTGTAACCATTACTTTAGACATTTATGGAAATTAAAATTTAATTTAGAGACCGTTTTTACTTAAATATGTGAGCAATGGGTGTTTGAAAATTATATGAATAGCTAAAGATGAAAACATTGTAAATATTATTTAAGTTTACAGAAACACTAAAGCAATGTATGATTTATTGATGCCACAGACTCTAAGCAAAGCTGTTTTTTTCTCTTTAGAAAGCCATGCAAATCTCTTGAAGACTTAACAAATACATTATTGTAACAACTTCTGTCACCAGATTTCCTCAGGCAAGATTAGATCTATCCAAATGAGGGACTTAAGCAGAAGAAATACACTGACCCACTGATGGAAGGCTGCAAAGAGTTTTGAAATTTGCCAGTAATCAGGAGCTATGTATCTAGTGTTTGAATAGATCTCCTTCAGCAATACTGTAAGGTAAAGACCTGCTTATGTTAAAAACTTACTGTAGTAGTATGTGTTTATACAATGATTTTGAATCAAGAGCGCTAAATTGTGCTACTCAGCAGAGAAGACAAGGAATATGATTTTGAAAAGATGTGTGTCAAAACTAAAGATGTAATATTTCAATTGATTGGAAAAATCACACTTGGGTATATTGCATTAAAGGGGGGATAATGCAATTAGAAAATTAAAATTTTTGTGTTTTTCATTTTTAGCGTGGTAGTACTAGTTTGATTCTTGGACCTAGGAACTACCTAGCCGTGAACAACTGAATCAAAAATAATTACATTTTTTTTTGTTTGTTTGTTTTACTTTTTCATACATTGTTGACCTAAAACTAATTGTTGTAATAGTGAGGAAATTTGAATTAGTGCTTATACATGGTATGGTGTACAGTGTTTTTCCTAATGATAAAGAATAAGGAGTAAAAGGTAACAAGTTAAATTATATTTAAAAGTTTAGATGCTTAATTCAAAGGGTACAAATACTTTATTTCTCACTATGTCTGAATCATATATTACTATATATATTGCTCCCAACAGTAACTTCTCTTCAATATAAACACAACTAACTTGTAGTTGTAACTACAAGTTGTGTTGCTGGATTTTTAAAGACTATATATATATTTTTTTTAAGATAACACTGTTGAGCATAGACCTTAGGCTGTGTTCCTCATAGCAGGTGGCAGTGAGATAATTTATTATTGGATATCTGAGCGTAATCTCAAGAGCAGATCATTTGAGAAGGAAGGAGGCAGGGAGAAAGAATAATAAATTTTATAAACCTTTATGTTTATCTAAGGTCATAGTTTGGCAAAAGCAAGGATAATTTCTCCTGGAAGAAAATATATTCTGATTATAAAAGGTTATCATATTTCAGAATTTTAGTTATACTCTTAAAGTTTTTATGTATAAAAAGAAAATCAATATACTCTTTGTAATACCTTGACCTAGAAAAGTAATGTATATATGCACATACATATATAGTAACTCTTTACAAAAAGGATTTGGATTAGTGGTGCATGTATTATATTAGGCAGTACTGACATAAAATCTATTAACAGGAAAAGTATTTTCATGTTAAATCATGTATTCCACCCACAGTATAGGATAGACAGTCCTTAAGTACATGGTGCATTCTCTAGTAAAGTCAACCAGGAAAACTGGGTGACAGTAAGCAAAATTTCCAAATGTACTTATAATATTTAAAATGTCCCATAAAGGCAAAATATATTACCATAGTAAAATTTTTATTCAAGAAAATAGCAGTAACTGGCATAGTTAAGAAAGATTGTGTTCATGGGAAGCAGCAGTCCACAAGACTTTTTGTTCCTTTTATTTTAATAAAGTTACATTTATATAATTAATGAATATGTGGTATTTTAGCATTTTTGATATATATCACAGTACAACATTTGTGTTGGATAAGGAAATTCAGACTTCCAAATAAAACTAGTTTGTTTCTAAAGCTATTGAAAGAAAAGTTGCACATAACCCTGATTGTACACATGGCCATAAGTTCCATATGAAGATTTATAGCAATAATTTCTATAAACTACATTTTTTCTGTTATTTTTTTGTTGAAGTAATGTATTAAAACACTTAGGTGTATAGATTCACACTTCTACAAATATAACCATACCACGCCCTCTGCCTAAGCCCCCATAATCTACCACAGTTCACTGAGCCCCTGACCCTTTGGCTCCCACCCTCCTTCACTCTCTGCCACTTACTAGTCCTGTATCTGGACATTACTTTGTTATAGAACGTAACGTAACAATGGATAATAGGTTTGTATTTTGAGTATTCATTGAACAAATACTGAGTGTGCTTGTACTAGGCACTATTCCAGGTGTCATATCAAGAATAAGATGGACAAATAGCCCTTTCCCTGACTTCATAGAATTCATCTATATTAAAAAGTGGTAAAAACAAGAAAAGACAAATAGGGGACAGGTGATAAGGAGTGCTGGGGCTGCAGTTGTAATTAGGGTAGGCAGGAAAGCCTTCCTGAAGTGGTCAGCAAAACCTGAAGCAAGGCAGCAAGCCTTACACATTGTATATGAAGGAAGCTATGGAAGATGGATCCAGTAAAACATGCAGATGAAACACAACCACCTAGAGAGGACAGTGAAAAAGAGGTATGAACAAAATCCTCTCTGGACAGTGTGATTCTTACCATTGCCATGTAGAGGCCTATTTACTGTTGAGTATGTTCACCTCCTTGGTAAAAGCAAAGCTCTATGAGCAAAGAAAGCACCAGCTGGGAGGCAAAGTAGTATAAATGTGATACCTGGTTCAGCTATACAATTTTGGACAAATGATTTAACTTTTCTCTTTCTGCCCTCTTTTACTCTTGCAAAATGGAATCATAGGTCTCTCAAGAAGGTCAGATAGGCCGGGCACGGTGGCTCATGCTTGTAAACTTCAGCCTATTATGAAGTGGCCAGGGCTAGAGATCACGGTTCGAGTGCCGCCCGGGGCCCGTAGTGAAACCAAGTTCCAGAAAAAATAGCTGGTGGGCATGGTGACGTGCCTGTAATCCCAGCTATCTGGGAGACTGAGGCTAGGGATCACTTGAGTCTAGGGGTTTGAGACAACCCTGGGTAACACAGCAAGATCTAGTCTCTTAAAAAGAGAAAAAAAAAACAAAAAACAAAACTATGATGTCCTTAATAGGATAATATATTGCTTATATTATATTTCTTATAAGTTAATCCAAAAGATGTTAGTGGGTAATTGACTATTTCCCACTGATTTCAGAATCAGTGCTAAAATGCTTTGAAAATGTGTAACAGTGAAAGTTTTATTTTTCAAGACCCATTAAGAAAAAGATATTTCCATAGGAATTCCAGTTCAAGCCTTTATTTTTCTCAACCCCCCTGCCAATGAAGTAGTTTAGGATGTTTTACCACGTTTTTATATGGTAGTCTTTTTTCCCCCTAATTCTTTAAGTAAAATTGAAGTATCAAATCCTAGCTGTTTTCTCATTTTTTAATTTAAGTCCAAATGCTCCTTGCCTGGTTCATGGTAATAGCAGATAACCAAACCAGTGAACATGAAGAAATCAGTTACTAAGAAACAGCTGCTCATGTGTTGCTCAATAACTTTTTAATGGATATGTAAGTGGGCAGTTTTCTTTATTTAAAATTATTCCTTATGTTTAAAGATTTGTTTATTAGATGAATGAAATGAACCAGAGGTTAGAGCAAATGTACTCCTTTGTTTTCAGCACCGTACAAAATTGTTACCATACAAAAAATCTGCAACTTGGTTTCCAAAGGTTTTTTAATCCTAGACATGTTCTTTTCAGACTTGATTCAGAAGAATAATAGAATGCTTTATATGTATGAACTCAAAGTTATTTTGACTTGACTTTTTAGATTCTTTGTGGAGTTAAGATATACAGAAAAAAACTTAATCAAACTGACTTAAAGCCCTAAAGGCAGGCACCTAGCTAGCTCCTGCTCCGCAATATATAGTCATCTTGTCCATTTAACTAAGCCTGACTTAAGATCTTACTTTTTTTTTTATTTAAAAAATTCATTTTATTGATTTGTCACATTTGTGCATTAGTTGATCCCCCCTCCAGTCACTCCATCTCCCATTTTTCTGCGATTTGTTGGTTGGTTAAGTTGATGTTCAGTTGTTCATTGTTTGGCCCGTTGGTCTCTTTGGTAAATTTTTTTTGCATATATATGTATATTTATATTACATTAGTCCATTATTGGGTTCCCCGGGGCTTTCTCACTTCACTAACATTTTTAACTGATCTTTTGTGCTCTTCACCTCCCCAACTTTCTTCCCTCTCCTCCTCTCTCGCTCTATGGTTCAGTCCCATTGGTTGCTTTCATTCTTTCTTGTTTGTTTTTCCCTGTATTCATCATATAAGTGAGACCATCCTGTACTTCTCTTTTTCTTTTTGACTTATTTCTCCTAATATGAGTCTTTCTAGTTCCATCCAGGTTGCTGCAAATGACACGTGTTTGTAAAAAAAAAAAAAAAAAATCTTACCTCTGACTCTGACATGCCCCCTTTGTTCCCAAGCTTACTTTCTGTGGAGATGCCTTATTGATCAGTTACATTTATCTAGCACCTATTTATTTGTGATCCAAGTTTCAAGTACAAGGAATACTGTTTCTCTTTTGCACTAACTTTGCACTAACCTGTACACTGCTAGATTTCTGGAAGACCTTGAGCTCCTTTCACTGACTTACAGTGGCAGGCTGTCCAGCTCTTAAACTGCAGTGCAATAAGCCTGCATCTATTGGAAGATCCAAGTTAAGATGAACAGGTTTCAAGTCAGAATCAGAACCAAGAAATCAGACCTGGGAGCTAAGAAAAGAAAGCATTTACAGGAAACAGAAGGATTATTTCATTTGCACAGTTATGAATCATGCCTGTTAGATGGTTGGCATGGTTGAAATTATCTTCCTATGAAACAGATTTAATAAGTATTTTATTGATAGTACTATTGTTGAGATGTGCAAGCAAGCCACAATAAAGTTATGTTTTCTTCCCTCAAAGTCCTTCCTAGCTTGTGTATTTTCCCCTGGAGTTAAATACATGAATAGTTTATGATGTTTGTAAAGGATATCATGGTTTCCAAGTGTTTGGTCACTAACAAGTTTGAAAACCAATGTTGAGAAAAATAAATAAAAATAAAGGCAAACTAAATGAAAAAGTTACCCCAATTCAATTTAGGAATACCATAAATGGTTACATTATGTATCTGAAGCTTCCTTTAGGTTAGCTTATCCCTGTCAACTTCATGTATATATGTATGAAGTTGGTATGTGTACATGTATACATGTGTATGATGTACTTTTATATTTATTTTAAATTAGGATTTATAAGTCAGAATTAAACCAATCACTAGTTTTGTAGTTCCTGTTTTTTGTTTTCTAATAGTGGGTAAATAGGGAGCTGAGACGTGGACAGCTGCTACATAAGTGAACTTGAAGTGGATCTTCCATCCCAGTCAGGTGTTCCAGTGTTGTAGCCCTAGCCACCATTTTGACTACAGTATCACCAGACACCCAGCACAGATTCTTAATCAACAGAAACTGTAGCTACTAAGTGTGTGCTTTCAAACTGTTACATTTGGGGAGTGTTGGTATGAAATAATAGAGGACTTAAATAATAAGTTTTCAACTAAATGATCTATGCTCTTAAGAACCTTGAAGATGCAGCATTTCTTAAAAGAATGCTCTACTATTATCACCATGGGTTTCTTCTATACTGATAATATTCCATTCTGCAAGTTTTGTCATCAATGTACAGGCAACAATAACTACAGCAGACTTGCTTCTAGGGAGACCATAATGTAAGACACACCCTAATTTTAGAGATGTTAAAATGTGCATCATAGAATAAATGGAATATACTTTATGGTCATTTCCCTCTGCTACCATCCTCTTCTAAGACCTTGATCTTGTCAACTGTGGTTTTATTGACTATTTCAGGACAAGACTACTGAGGTTCATAGAGGATTTCTGTCTTTGCATCCTCTGTTTTCATGGGGAGTGATGGGGCTTTCGTGACTAGGGAAAGAACGATGGTGTGAACTGAAAGAGTGCTTTATTAACTTTTCCCAAGCCAAGCAAGCCTCCCTGTGTGTCACAAAAAGTGCCTTCTCTGTAAGGGGCTGGGTTTGCAGAGAAAGTGGCAGCAGGGTTTTTTTTTTTTTTTTTGGTGCAGGCAGAATTTGGATATTAAAGAGGAGGTGCTATTCCTTGGATATTTGGGGATAGTCTATACCATGGAACAACCCTTTACTAGCACATTAGGACTATAAGTATAGTTAGGGAGAAAAGCAGGGATGCAAGCAATGCTTATGGTGTAAAGAGAAATCTTAAAGGGTAAATTGACAATGTAAATACAAAAGAAAAGGAGAAATTTACTTGACCTCACCATACTATTCTCCGTTAAGTCTCTCTTCACTGAAAAAAGATAGCACATTCAAAAGGACTTGGTAAATTCTTGAGCGCTAGACAAATATAAGGCTTAATTACATATGTGTGCTGCCTCCATGCTGGGAGGGATAACTAATCCTCACTTAATTTTTATCTGTGCCAGCTCAAGTGCTTTCTCTGGGCTTTTTCATTTCTAATTTCAAAGAAAGATTTAACAAACAGGAATAAAAATAATATTTAATATGATTTAGGAGATACTAAAAAATAATCGTGCTTTTACCTCCTACAACTCAACTCCCTTTCATATTCTTTTTGATGAATTTCTTTAATCACTAAAGCTTTTTCCTAGAACTAATATTCCTAAAACTTTCCTCCTGGTTCTGATCACCTATAATTTAATCAACTTCTTTTTACAGATTTATTTTTTCCTTTTACTTACAAATGCTCTAACTCCTTCCCTGACAAAAATTTCTTGAGTCACATAAGTCCTTCCCTTGCTGGCACTTTTTGAAGGGCTTGTTTTTAATTCAAAAAAGTATTTGGAAGGTAGTATTGCTGGAAAGTCTATGCTAGACAGTACAGGAGATAAAAAGTAAATAAATGATAAAACCTGCCTTCAAAAGGTTTAGCCATTAATAAATTATAAGAAACTACAAAAATAAACTAGGATGCAAAGCAGATGAATTCTACTGGAACAGGAGATTACATTAAGTACAGGTGAGAATTTCTTCTAATAGTCTTGTTCTTGTTAGCAAGCTTGCCTGCTTTTTGTCAGTCATTCCCAGGATACCTCAGTTCCCCCTAAATATTAAAAAATGATCGTTTCCTGAAACCTGTTAGGTTTCTACTACGCTTTCCCCCTTTAACTGTTAAATTTGTGCTTGTATTCTACAAAGGTTTTTTTTTTTTTAATTTAAAGCTGCAGTGATAACTTTGTTTTTTTTTTTTCAAAGTTCAGTGTTACTTTTTTTGTGGGGGGGGATAACTATTGTTTTATATCTGTTTGGTTTTGACCTTATGTGTGACATTCCTGCTTGTGATTTTTTCACTGGCATCTCTTCTCTGGCCCTCATCCTTGACCATATCACATATTGTATGTTCTGAATGCCAGCTCTATTAAATTTATCCTCTACCTGCTTCTGTGTCTTGACAGTGCTGAAAAATGACATCAAAATTCCTCAAATCACTTTTTCTGTTGTCTCCTTCCAGTCTTAAATTGACTTCAGTCAAGGGCTTCTCTAAAAATAAAGTTCCTTTCATGTTTCATCACACAAAAAAGACTAAGTAACAAAGTCTTTATGGTTCATGGGAAATTGTGTTAGTGTAGATAATACTTTTCATGATGTTATATGCATTAGACCATCTGAGGGGGTAAAAATTCCGTACAGATCTTGATTTTTTTCCCCTTCCCTAACAGAACCCAGATTTTGCTCAGCCTCCTCCTAGTGGCCATATCCTTAAAATAAGACTGGAGATGGATATTGATTTGTTAGATTAATGAAGCCAGTCTCATTTCCCTTGTCAAAACCAAGGTTTAGATGTAGAGGTATTATTCTGGTCAGTAGATATTATGGGAAGACTTCTGGAAGACTTTGGAGAATTTTCTTCACTCAAAAAAGAAAAGATGTTCCAATTAGGCTTCAGTCTTCAGTAGGTATAGTGACCAGTTGTAGATCTGGGTCAGCATATGTTCATTCCCGTTTTTGGAAATGAGCATTTCTTTTTTGTTCTATTACTCCAGCTACAACTGATTTTCACTATCGGCTTAAGAGCAATGATATTTGTTGCTCTCCCCTACTGGTTAAGGCTTCTATTCAGTAGGACTATGCTGTATATTTTATTGGGCTCTGTAACATTAAATAAAAGCTACACCAAAAAAGAAAACACCTTGAAAACAACTATTGTTTGCCACAAAGGCTATGAATTTTCAAAACTACTAAGTCCTGATTTAATTTTATGGAACAGTTTTTCATCTGTTTCTCATCTTTTATGTATATTGTTAAGTGGGGAGAAACCAAACAGTACCTTCAACATTCAACCTCCTTAAATCTCCTTAGCTAAGTCACCCAGTGCATATGGTATATTCTCTTTATGCATCACTGCAAGTGATGGTACTGCTAAACAATTCAGTGGTTTTTCTCTTCCTCCAGTTTCCAATAAGATTTTCATCACCTCCAACCTTTGCCAACACTTTTCTTAAGGTCTTTGTAGCTTCCTTGAACTACCTCTTGTTAGGCATTTGTTGTGACAACAACTGCTCTTTGGTACTAAAATCTGCATGACAAATTGCTCTGAAGCCCTAACATTGCTCTAAAATTGGTATGAAACAGCCAACACTGATGATCATACCTCACTGTTCCTATGAGCCAATAACTTTGGAACAACTTAATTGGGTGGTTCTTGCTGAAGGTGGTTCAAGTGATTATCGTTAGGATGTTGGCAGGTGCTGAAGCATCTACCACTGGGCCTGCAGGGTTTGCCTCCAGCATGGATCTTTACATGACTGGGACAGAGGGCTTTTCTCTAGGGTGCTTGGAGACTCATAAGAGAGCAGCTTAATTATCCTAGTGTGAGAGGAGAAAGAGAAAAGGGAGTTGTACCTTCAAGATCTAGTCATCCATTGTCACTTCTGTAGTCTAGTCACTAGAAGAATCACTAAATCTAGACGTATTTTCAAGGAGAGAGAAATAAGGCTCCATCTTTTGGAAGGAAGAAGTGTTGATGTATTTTTTTTTTAATCATCTATTTTTTAGAACATTTCAGGTGTAACCTGTCCTCATCACCAGTTGTAAGGGCATGCATCAGGCTCACAAATCTGCTTAGGTTTATTGGTTCTAGCAGCTAACACAGACATACCAGTCAGGCCAGGGCCAGGAGGCATATGAGTTAACCTTCACCCCCCAGGATTCTTCATGCTCTACTTCTGGCCTCTTTCTCTGGCATTTTTATGTTCTTTCCTTGTGCTTGTGCAGGTGGATCAAGTGTCCCTTTATCCACTCTCCTAGGTCCAGGTGTGCACACTCACACATGCACACACCCACTGGACTATACTCATGGAGAATATGCAGCACCACAGGTGCTGGGTATACAGGCTAATGAGCAAAAAAAGCCTGATTAAACCTGCCTGGGGCCAATGTATTCATTTATACTTTTTTGACGTACAACTGATGTGTAATAGTGTGTAAGTTTAAGTTGTATAATATATTGGTTTGATACATTTATATATTTCCATATGAATCTCTCTTGGGGGGAAAGAATGTTGATGGGAACTGCCACAGGAGGGAATCAGAAAAGGATCAAAGTGGGCTCTTGTTTCTTTTCCCCAGGCCTAAAGCACCAGGGAAACTTAGGTATTTCTCAGACTTTTAAAAATAAGACTCCTTTGATTTCCAGGGAGAAGCACCTGTGTGTGGGAAGCACATTCTTTATCTGTGGTACCTACAGCTTCTGTATGGTCTAAACAGACCTCACTATTGATAGTTCTTTGTGAAAATTCTTAGTTAAATGTCTCTTACCAGTGTATTCTACCTAGTTGAGTGCTCATATCTTATTTCTTCAGAGGAATTCGAGGTGTTCATTGCCTTGCATGTAAATTTGTGATTTTGTAGCTGTCTCAGTATGTTTTGTTGTCCTTTTAGGTGTGAAATAGAAGCTTTTCTCAAATTTCTATATTGTAAGCAAAAGCCAGAAGCATAATTTCATTGTATACTCATAGCTTAAAATATTTAAAGTTATGAATACTATTCCTATTTAAGCTCAAAGTTCAGGTAGTCAAAACACCATTAACTTGCCTCTTCTGAAAATTCTATATACACCTCACCAGTATTGAATAGCTGCTTTGCTTTCTTATATTACAGAAATGTTCCAAGATCAACTTGAACTTTCCGTAACTGGGTCCATCTGTTTCTCAACATTTTCTGGTTTGAGGGAAAAATGGTATTTACAGAACAACATCTAAGCACTAGGGTTGTTCATGGCAAAGTTCTTATTTCAAACTTGTTAGCGGGTAGGACAGACAAATTACCTCACAAGGGAAACGTCAGTCTTTCAACCCACCACTACTAGGTCTGTCCACCCATGTGTCAGCAGTGTAAGCTCAGTAAATGACAACAGAATTTATTAACAAGAGGATGAGGAACCTGGAGTCCCCAGGGCCACCTAGGCCCCTGGATGTCTTACCCCAGTCCAGCTCCAAGTTTGAGGCCCAGAAGCCGCACGCATTTCCAGTGACATCCAAGCAGAACAGTACTTCCTTTTCTCTTCCAGGCATGTCCCAGCTACAAGCCAGCAGCAGGGACCCCAAACCAAGCAACATGGAACAGGACTCACCAAGTCTAGGATTCAACAAGCTGCCCTCTCATCAGGGACAAACTTTCTCTTGTTGGCCCAGGCTATTGCCCATGGGCCAAAAGCCTATGGCTTCTCTCCTCTCCAGCGGCTGTGGCTGGGCCCCAACACCCCAGGATGCCTGCTTCTTCCTCCTCTCCTGTGCTTGTGTGTCTCGTTCATCCTGCTTGTACTCTTATGCTCTCCTTCTCATGTTCTACCTGCAATTCTCCTCTCAGAAGGCTTCTCTCCATGCTCCACATGCTTCGAGTTACTACCCTCAGTGGCATTTCTCTAGTTCAGCTGCTTTTTATTACAAAGATGGGGCCATGCCCCCCCCTTCAACATTGTTACCCCTTACAAACTTTTCAGTGAACACAGCTAAGTAATGAATATTTTGTTAAACGTAAAGTAGATTGTGCACTTATATGAAAACTTTTATTTCAAATTTAGGGTTAAAGAGTAAAATTCTTCTGTGGACCATGCCAATACTCATGGTTTCCAATGACACCAGCAATGTTAATTCATTTGCTTTTATACAAGTGGCCCAGGTGGTCATGAGAAACAGGTGATCATTCCTCCAGCTACTGGAAATGTTACTTGCTGATGCCTCCCTCTGAGTCCTTCCCAGGAATTACCCATAGCCAAAGGTATGGCCTTGGCCAAATGTATGCTTCCTCTCTTGGGTTGGCTTACATCCAAAGACTGGTTCTTATAGGGCTGTATAGGTGTCAGTTTGGGGCATCTCAAGAGGCCATAACAACATAAAGACTCCCTTTGGGATCAACCATGTCTTCCCTTGCAACTGTCTGACAATTCAGCTTCCTCTACCCTGTCCTGCTTCCTTTAGTCAGGTTCAGGTATTTGTTTTTTCCCTGAGAAAACTCCATAATGAATGACTTACATTCTAATCCCACAAAAAAACTTGAGTACTGTAGGATAAATGAATTATCAGGGTTTCCTTTTCTTTTTGCCATTAGTCTCTATGACTAGCACCTATGGTATTGCTTGCTCCCCCATGATTGTATACACCTGGCCCAATAGGTACGTATATGTGTAAGTGGGCACACCTGGGTCTAGGAGGGCAGGGATAAAAGGATGGCATCACCCTGGGGGGAGGGGAGCTCAAATTGCTCTTTCCCTGCCAACTGGTTTCCTCTGTTCACTATTGAAAATCTTGTGACGATAAGGCCAAGATCTTTGACATTCTTCTTTAGCTGCTAGAACTAATAATGAAGCTACCTGGATTGGGATGGTTGCAAATAAACAACTTATCTGAGAACGCAACCTATGACAGTTTTACTCTCACTTTACAGTCTTATAATATTACTAATGCTGTTACAGAATAGCTACCAAAAATAATTTTAAAAAGGCTTGCTATATTACTTTTATTCTGTCCAGTTCCTTTTATTCTTAGGCTTTTTCTCTTTAGGGACTTACTCTCTAATTACTCTCAAACCACATGAAATAGTTCCTCTCTATATGGTTATATTACTAACTCAGTGTCCAGTGTTCAGTCTTCATTCTGGTTTTGATTTTCAGAGATTTTCTTTTAAGTTTCAGCTTTTTTTTTTCCCATTGAGATAACATTGTTTTGCATCATTGATTATATTTTGAACCTGCTTCCTAAGTGAACTAAGTGAACCTGCTTCCTAAATGATGTTTATATTCAAACGTCTAACTCCTGTTTTCTCAAGTGTAGACACTTTAAAGTTTTTGGTTTATTCTTTCATTGTGGCATTTATACATTAACCAAGCTGCTCTGTGTGTGTAGTACACACATATACTAGCCAGTAAGCTGGGAAAAGAGAGCAAGCAAATTCTTTTAAAGAACATGATATAGAAGTATCTCTTTCATTTTATTTACCATTACTTACAAGATAACTAGGAAGTGAAATTTACAATAGGATGATTGGGACTCCTATTAAAACTTAGAGGGGGGTTATTTTATTATCTGGAGGAACAAAGTGGTTGGACACAATCGCCAGTTTCTGCCAATTGATCTTGTTCTAAGAAAAACCCAGACATGAAAAAAACCAAACACATCCCTACAGGATTTCACCTTATGCTTATTCTTTGCCTTTGCCTTTAGCTTTTCTTCTTATTACAGGTCTTCTGGTTGTTTCTCCAAAGACCAAGCATCATCTCTGTGGATCTATTTGTGATTGCCTTTGACTGGAATATTCTCCTGGAATCCATGGCTTACTCTCTCACTTAGACTTCTACGAAAGTAAAGCTTTCTTGAGCAGTAATAATAATCAATATCCCTTCTCCCCACCTTTTTACTCTCCTTTTTTTTTCCCCCTTAGGACATATATGACATAATAAACATATTTTATCACCTTATTTGATTTCTCATGTTTTCCATTTCCTAACTAAAAATCAGTGTTTTACATTGTGTAAATGTGGCAGGTACTGACCTGAGTGTTTCTAATGTCTTAATATTTAAACTGAATAGTTACCACAGCAACCCTTTGCTTGCTGATTGCCATATAACTCTGCTTAACAAATCTCTCCACAACTATGTAGCTTATAACAATCATTTATTCTTGATCCTGCATCTGTGGATGATTGAGAATAGATTGGTCTAGACCAGGCTTAGTTAAATTGCCTTTGAGCTAAAAGTAGGTTCCAGGTTGGTTCCTTGCACCAGTAGGCTAGGTGAGGATATTATTTTCATAACAATGGCAGGCACAAGAGGGCAAACCCTGACATACTTAGATACTTCAAGCCTGTTTGTGTCATGTCTGCTAACATATGGCCAAGCACAACTTAAAGGGTATCATAAAAGTCTACTCTTACCTTGAAGGTGGAAGAGAGGGAGTGTCTACTGAATATAATATGCCCTTTTGTTGTTCTGACTTCAGATGAGGAAAACAAAACACCTGGATGGTAAGTAGCTGACGGAAGTGCAGCGCAAACCCATTTTATAATGTCTGGTCTAGGCAATGTAAATCTAGTATATTCTAGCAATATGAGAGCAGAATCCTGTTGATTTCTGCTGTATTCCCAGCACCTAGAACTTATCTGGCCACAGAGTTGGCATTCAATAAGTATTTGTGGAACAAATAAATGTACTCATTATAGCACATGGTCCTTGAATGGTTGGTACTTGGTAACATTAGCTATTACTATTAACAAAAATTACTCAAAACTTGGGAATAAAGTATAGGAAAGGTAGCATGTTTTTTTCAGTAATATATTGGAACATCTTAACTGTCTCACCAAAGGATTGTTTAATAATATCTTGGAAAATGTACCTTTTCTGACTCACTATTTACTACTGATTATAGACCCAAACTCTGTGTAGCTGTATTTTTATTTATAGATTTGTAGATTTTCTTTATTACAGATAGAAATCATTCTTACCCTTCTCCACACCACACACACACACACACAAACCTTAAAGGTTATATATAGATCTATAACCTCACATTTATGTAACTATTAGCCTCACAGTCCTTTCCCTATAAAATTTCTCTACTTCTTGTACATCTCTTTCTCTAATTCTTCTTGGAACCATGTTGTTGGTTTCCTCAATAGAGAGTTGAATAAATTTTGGACAGCTTCATTTCACACTTGAGTTACATATGGAACTTTCTGAAAAGTGAACTTTAAATACTATTTGAATTTTTTCCTTGTGAATCTGAAGGTTTTCTGTTTTTTAATTAAGGTTTATTTACAGAATTCCTATTTCATTGGAGTGGGGAGATGGAATGCTGGAATGCAGGGTGAAAAGGGAGGTGAAGAACGCATTATAGGGTGCAGTGATACCCAGACTTGATACTGGTGACAGGAGCCCCAAGGATTTTTGCAGAGACCACACAAAAGCAGTCATTATAAAGACTTTCCGGAGTTCTTCAGTCATTATAAAGACTTTCCGGAGTCTGTGTTAATTCGGGATTTTGATCATATAAACTAGGAAAGTTTCTACACAAGTATCAGAGACAACATCCTGAAAATAATTGTTGAAACCCCAAATTTGCTGGAAACATCTATCAATAATCAGTTACCACACGGATTATTGAGGGCAACACTGGTTCATAGCTCCTGGGGGAGGGATGGGGGTGTAAACATTAAACAATTAGACTATACTAAAATTTTAGTTTGAGGACACACTCCTGCGTCCCCCCATCATTCGCCCAAATCCTGGCTAGCCTAATTTCCCAGTACTCTCATAAGTGCCATTAATAGGCCCCTACTGGAATTCCTTTTCAATGCAATGAAGCCCATTTTTTAGTGTGCAACTTTTCTCAAATCTTACTCTTGAATGATAATTCTGCGTATTTTTAGAACACTGAAATCTATAAAAAGGCTGTGCATCCTTTTAACTGGATATATTAACATCCTCCTAAAATAGCGGGTGGGGATCACAATCAGGACTTCCAATGCCACACAGGACTTGGTATACAGAGCTTAGGTTTCCACACTAGGAACACTGAGGTGCAGGTTGGCTCTTTTCAGGTAATACTCGCACAGTTTTAAGAGAGGGGACTGAATCACGGCCCCTCTAGTTCTCCTGTTTGCTTAGTCACCGTGTGTGACTTAATTTCTTGGCCCAGAAACTGATCAGTAGAAGCCCTGACTTTCTAGGGATTACTTGGACTAAGGTAAAAATTTAGCATAGTACTCAACAGAAAGGTAGCACTACTCAAACTATAGCCGTTAATTAATTCTGGGCTGTTAGCTCTCCCTCTCCAGGATCTCCACAGAGAATATCGCGGGGCTAGGAGCTGGGGGTTAGGGGTCCTGGAGGGTGCCCACCTAGTGTCCCGTTCCGCCGGCCTAGGGCAAGTCTCTTCCCAGCCTGTTTGGGGCCCAGAGCGGGAAGGCCGCGCCCCTCGGGGGCTCACTCCGCCCCCAGCGGCCTGGGGCGGGGCTGCCGTCCCCCGGGAAACCGGACGCGCGGGGCACCCGGGCGGGCACCCGAGCCCACCTGGCTCGCTAAGCGCGCAGACGCTGCCCTGAGTAGCCGCAGCCCGGAGCCGCGCCGAGCTTGCGGGAGGAGCTGGGCGCTTCCCCGGGCGCGCGCGCCGAGAGGTGCCCTCGCCCACCTCCGGGTGGGGCGCGTGGGGGGCCGACCGACCCCGAGTTCCCTCGGACGTGCGTGCGGATGGGAGCTCGTGTGGCAGCCAGAGAGGCGCAGGGTTTCCGGGGGGTCCCGAGCCTTTGCGTAACAACGGGCTCCAGCCTGGAGGCGGCGGACGAGCTGGAGCTGGAGGAAGATGAGGAGGAAGAGGCGGCGGCGGCCCGGAGGGCGCGGAGTTTCGCCCTGGACGCGCGGGTGCGCTTCCTCGGAGGCCGCCTGGAGCAGCTGCTGGGGCTCCCCGAGGAGAAGTGGAGCCAGTATTTGGAGGGCGAGGACAACCGGCGGGTCCTGGGGGAGTTTCTGGAGAGCGCCAGCCCCGCGTTCCTGGTGTTTGGCGTCGCCGCCACGAAGCGGCTTGCGGTCTCCCGAGAGGTAAGGGCGACGGGCGGGGGCGTTCGACCACCGCACCGCCGTCTCTGGGCTCGGGGCTCGGGCGGGCCGGTCGCGCCTCCTCGGGCGTTCCCTGGGTGCGAACTCCGGCGCGTTGCAAAGAACTTCGCCCGCAGTGCCCCACGTGTGGCCACTCAGCACCGGGGCCGCAGTGGCTTAGTTTGTTTCCTGGAGCCGCCTGGAGCTGCTCCACCCCGACAAAGCGGGAAAAGCCGCGTTTGGTTCAGCGGCCTGGGCGTTAGGCGCCAGGTGGGTTCTCTGGGTCTCAGTACTACTTTGCAGTCACTCGTGGGGCTCCCCGAGCCCTAGCCTTTCTTTCAAAAGGTGGTGCTTGGCAGAGCCCAGTTGTCCTGTACTCAACCCCACGGCCGGTCAACAGCACTTGTCGGGTTCACCGAAGTCCTTTACAAAGGAGGGGCTGAGCAATCTGCGCACCCTCGATGCATTCCCAAACTTCTTAAAATTAGGTTGCTGCTTCACTTAAAAGGTATCAGCTGCAGGTACGGCATTAGTACGTAGCAGTTCTTCAAATGTGAAGAGTTTGGAGCAAGATTTGCGAACTTTAGGCCGCACGGGCTTAAGTTTATTACTGCAAAATGGTATCTGTAGATGTGGTCTTTATAATAAGAAGGAAACTTGCCTTAAGTGTTGTGAGCTTTGAAATATTTTTGTTTTGCTTCTCTTTGTAGTAGCTAATTTTTAAAACAATCAGTAGTCAAGGAGGTGGAACACATCTCCGGTATTACTTAACTGTGGGATTCCATAAGTCAGACAATCATTATATTTGAAAAAATTGACTAAAGACATCCTTGCCTAAATAGAAATACAAAGTAACCTTTTATACCGGGTCTTTATTTTAGTTTGGCTTATTTCCAAACCAAAGCGTCTAAAAGAATAAGTTTTGCAAGAATGGAAACATTCTACCACTGCTCCTTCTATTTGTTTTTAATTATGAGATGCTATGGTCTGTATTGGTCTGGTGTAATTGACATGCCCTTTAAAGGTCTTATTTCCACCCCAACAATGCTGTGAAATTAGCATTATAAAAGAACAAAGAAAACTGTGCACTTTGAAGAATAGGGAAAAGCAGTGGAACAACTTTGTTTGTAAAGGTAGGCAAAATGCCAGGTTTTGTTTCTGCTAGCATTCTAGCCACTAGTTAGGATACAGCAATTCCTGCTTGTTAACATGGAAACTACATTGTGACTAAACTAATTATCTTGCTCTTGTTTCAGATTCCAAGGGATACAAAACATAAACTTGTTTATGTTGCCAAGAAGATTACTGAAATCAATGAAGTAAATGATTTCTCTCAAACGGTTTTATTTGGAGAGTTACCTGCTTCATCTCTTGGACACATCACTGCTGTCATAGACGAGGTATTAGTCTCTTTTAGTATTTGAGTTTTCCGTTTATCTGTGATGCTTGGGATTATTCAGGACAATTCTGGCTACTGAAAAGCAAGGGAATATGTAGAAGCCAGTTAACTTTTCAGCCAGGTGGATGGCAAGTGATAGCATTAGGCTACAGCTGAAATGAGCTGATACTGATGGTAATATTCAACAGATGGCAATTCATGGGCATTCTTTTTTTGTTTTCTCTAGATGAGAATAAGTTAAAAGCAGCATGACTAGCACTTGTACTTAAATAGATTTTTAAACTTCACATATAAGGTTGGAACAAAATTGTAGGAGAATGGTATCAAAATTTCGGAGTTTTGTTTCTAAGTGTCACTCTTAACAGATCCTAGGTATAGGTAGTGGTAACAAGTGTTAGAAAGATTTGCTTTAAATCAGAGGAATGCTGTGTGAACCTGGTTACTGGTACTTTAATGTACATTAGAGCCACCTGGACAAGCTGATTCAGTAGGTATTTGGTGGACTGAGATTCTGCATTTCTAAACATTTGTTCATTGACCAGCTTCAAGGAACAGCATCAAACAAATAGGTTCACTAGATCCGGAGCAGTGGTTCACAAACTTTGCCAAACACTGGAATCTCCTGGAGTACTTTCTAGGTTATCACTGTCCACTTCATATATGGCACTCATTGAATCAGAATAGCAGTGGGAGCCAGTTAGCAGTGCTTACTAACAATCCCAAGGAGATTATAATGTGTCTCCACCTTTGGGAGCTGCTGGATCAGTTAATAAATACGTCTCAGTAACTGGCAGTTCTGCGTAGGTCAATACCTAAGGTAGGGAATAATTGCCAACATAATCATACTAGTCATTTCCCAATCTCCCTTTCGCACTGCTTCTGCTTTCTGAGTCTCTTGATTATTTGGAAGGAGGTGTTTTCTTCCCATCTTTGGTTAGCCAAAGTCTTTCACTCACAACGTTGACTCTAGACAGGTTTCCCTCTCCCCTTTGTTGAATTTTCTTGCTTTTGATAGACTTCAGAGAGATTTGATGATTAGTTTGCTATCATTAGCATCTGAGACAATTTTTGGTATGTAGCAAGTAATCAAGAAATGTTTATTTAATCTGATAAAAGGATTTCACATGAAATGTGAATGTCTTTTGGTCATTGAAATCCAGACAGCCATCAACTGGGGTTTGGAAGATAAGATATATTAGAATTCCTACTCTACTGTCTTCTAACAAAACGTATAAAACTTGCTCAGGTTCTCTTGATGTTTCTCAACTTATATGAGCATACTATTCTGAAGAGGTGTTAAGTGAAAGTAAGCTGTCAATGAGGACCTCTGTAGAAGGCAAAGAATATCCTGAGGCATTTAGGGTCTTGGCAAATTCTCATTGAATTATGCTAGAGGATGTGAGTATGGGGTTTATTTATGGACAAAGTTGAAATTCAATGAATTAAACCCTTGGGCATGGCTGTGAATTTTTAGGTCAAATTTCCAAGCTTTGCCTTTGCTTCATACTGTCTAGTGTCCACAGATTTGACTGATATGTAGTGTTTTATGAAGTCTTGTCAGAGACCTCCACACTTCTCTATCCAGTTGAGATTTGTTCTGAATCCCAAACTTGGAGACCCCCTATCTTTCTGACACCCCACTTGATGTGTAATAGATACCTAAAATTTAAAGTCCAAGTTGAACTAATAATCTACCCTACTCTCCACTGCTTGTAGGTAGTTATCCACAGGACAAGGGAAGTGAATTCCCTCCTTCAGTTGCAAAAGCCAGAAAATCAGAAGACAGCCTTGATACCTGTTTCTGTCTCACACTTTGTATCTTTTCTGTGAGGAAATCTTACAAGTTCCATTTTAAAAATATTTCCAGAATCAATTCCCTTCAACCCACTACAGCTACCAGCCGTGTTGGTTCACCATTACCTCTTACCCATGTTGCTGCATTAGCCTTTACTTAGATTCCCTGCTTCTGTTGTGGCTCCAATCTAGGGTTGATTCCCAGCACAGCACCTACAGTGATCCTTGCAACAAATCACTATGTCACTTCTCCATGCTCACACTACATTGATTCCCCTTTACTCTTGAGTAGGTCCCCAGTGCTTGTGATGGTGTAGCAACTCAACTCACTGTGGATCTGTAGTGCCTGGTGAATTGTTACAACCAGCACCTCAGGCACTGCCCCAGAGCCAGAGTCAAGATAGGCAAGGGTGGATTTGAAAGCTTGTTAGAGGATGAAAGGTCTGGACCAAAATCTGTGACCAGATCTCACCATAACCTCTCTAAACTCAGTTTACTTGGTAACTTGTGTCTGCCTTGCTGTTCCTCAGTCACCTCAGCACTCTGATGCTCCAGGCCTTTGCTCTTACTATTTCTTCCTCTTCCCCAGAATCTACTCAGCCAATTCCTTCACATTTGGGGAGCAGTGATCTTTGTAGGGTATGGACTGGACACACTTGGACAGAAAATAAGAAATAAGATATTTCATTTAATTAAAAAAAAAATCAGCCCTTGAAAATAGTCACTCACTAGTGCCATGCCAGTAATATTGGAACCTGAGTCAAAGGAAAAATCTATTGAAAAACTGTTATTTTGTTCAACAAGAATGTTCTTCGTATTAATTTTGATTTTAAAAATACTCATCTTGATTATTTAGTTTTTAGTGCCTAGGTGAGTGGCTCACTTGCCCCACTTTAGGCCCATATATGTCCCTATAAGTGGTGAAAGGTGAAGAATTAACTAGAGAGAAGAGATGGAGATTTTAAGTAGAGGGAAAGCACTGCAAAGGCACAGAGATGAGGAAATGCAAGTTTGTTTTTTAAAAGAGAGTAAATGTAGCTAGATTGGGAAACAAGCGCTAAGATGGTGTAAAATAAGACTGGAGAGGCTAATTAGAAATTGTCCATTCCAGTGGTACCAACAAAGCACATGTCAGACCCAAATCCATGTACTCATTGGCTTATTGGAAGGCAGCATGTGCTGAACAAGTTTTTTATTTTTGATCTGACCAGGCTTACCTTGGAAGTTTTGGAGTCCATGTGAATATTAATGATCTTTAATGACTTGTACTTCAGGTTTGTCAATCCCTACCTTTTTTGGTGACATGGAATGACAAGAAAAATATTTAATGCAAAGGTTGATGAATTGTTGACTCAATTGAGTAAAGGAAGAAATGTATTGCTGGGGTAGTGGTTGGATTAAAAACTGTTGGGGTAGTTTTCCAATGTTTGTGTTCTTAAATGAGCTAGAATAGGGAAGAGATGAGCCAAGTGTTTGAATTGCATGTGGATAAAATCTTTATTGACTTCCACTTTTTTCCTAATTAAAAAATCTAAACTCAGTTACAGAGTTTAACTCAGCTACACATTGATTACTAGTAATTTATACTGATATGCTGAAGTCTTCCAGACGTCTCTCTCTAGCATAAGTTTCCCTCATGGATTCCAAGGTAAATTCCATCTACCTTCTTTCTGGACCTGGCCACCTGGTGTGTGATTGGCATCTCAAGCCTAACATGCCTCAAATTTAACTTTCATTCTGTTGCACAACATTGTGTCCTCATATGTTATTTGTAATTAGGTTGTTGTGCATAATTGTACTTAATGAAAGTATACAATATGTCATCTAGTTGTTTATTTCCTTATGCATTGTTGACCCAAATTTTGATAGAAAAATTGAAACATGGTGACCTAAAATATGTACTTAGCTGTTCTAGATAAACAGATAAGTAACCCCTGCCTTAGTTTTCAGGTACATAGATACATACTTTCTTGTTCTATGTCATGTCAGACCAGATACTACTATCAGTAATATCCCACCCAGAGTGCCAGAACATATAAAGGATA
>PVHY01000589.1:83910-214695 GCA_004024945.1 Uropsilus gracilis
AGAAGGGGGTCAGGGGACACACACACACACACACACACACACACACACAAGACTAGGTCTCAATATTTTTGCCCATGGAACCACAGCCTCACGGTTGCCTGGGATACCAAGGACTCAAGCAATCCCCAGCCTCAGCTTCCCAGGTAGCTGGGATTACAGATGCGCACCACCACCCACGCCCAGCTATTTTTGGGGACTAGGACTTGCTGTGTTGCCCCAAGTGGGGCTCCAACCACAATCCCTAGACCCAGCTGCTTCATAGGCTGAAGCTTACAGGCACGAACCACCATGCCTGGCTCTGTAGGTTCTTGCAGTCATTGTCTAGTCTCCCGTTCATGGACATTCCCATGTATGAAGTCTGGGAGAGGCCCAGGCTCCTGTCTGTATTCTGAGTGTTGCCTGGGTAATAGTTTCTATTGTTTTAAGACCATTGTGAAAAAAATACTTAAAAGAGAATTAAAAAAAATAAGAGAACCATAGCAAAAACACCATTGCTCCTTTATTTCCTTAGTAAACATGTCCAAATTATTTTGGTTCAGAAAGTTGGATGTTATAAGTCATAAAATTTCAGTAATAATTCCCAACTAAAGCAAAATAGAACCCCGAATTATGTTACTTTGTGTATAGTTTTTTGATAGTAAAATTTATTATAATTTTTAAAAGCATACCTCTGCTTTATTTATAGATAATTTAGCCTTTTGCCTAATTGTTCAGCAAAACGTGTGACTCAGAATTTCACAAGTTTTAGTTACAGCTCTGAGATAACTGTTTAATTTTAAAGTTGGCTACTTCAAAGAATAATAGTTTTGAGACAGTAGCTATTTGAATCAGCTCCCAGTTAAATTAGTAATGTTGGGTAACCAAAACTTTCCTTGCACTTGAAGAAAACATTGTTGATATTTGGAATTTAATCTAGAAAATAATTTTCTGTGGGTCAATGCATATTCAGTTCAATAAACCAAAAGTTTCCAGTTTGATTTCCACAGGTCTTCATGAACCCCCTTTGTCACATCCATTCCTGCTGGTTGCTGGCACTATAGGTCAGACTGGTAATATCCCAGTTGTACCACAGTCCACAGTCCTCAAAAGAGTCTCTACGAGTGTTCAGTTTTCTGGAATGTCTGCCCTGCCATTTAAAATACGTAGCAACTTTCTTGGCAAGTCTTCCCTCATCTTGGTTCTTCCCCGAAACAGGTGTTACTCCTGTGTTACCATGTTACATTCTAAATGTGCCTTTAACCACAGCTCTTATAAATTGAGGGACCTAAACCTCTGAGTTCACTGAATGCAGGGACTATTTCTTATCTCTGTATTCCCAGTTTAATGGGCTTTGGATGCTAAGCAGGAAAATGTACTATTAAAATAAACGCAATTTGGAAAGATGTATTCCAGTACCATTAGAAAACAAAAATGAATTTTCAGTTTTAGTTTACTACTGTCAGAATAAACTACAAAGGTAGAATAATTTTTCTGAGCATTTTAGCTAATTGAAATTATGTAAGTTATAAATTTGTAATTATATAATTATATTTGCTATTTACATATAATATGTGATTATAATTTGTATAATTTCATAATTATAACTGTATAATGCTGATGAACTGAACAGACTAACAAAATGAAAAATTTGTAAAATTTGTGCATATTGGAAAGAAACAGGAGAGCAGGAAGAGATCAGTTTCATTAACTCAGCAAACTCCTGTCAATTAACATGTGTTAGACATGGGGGCTTAAAAAAATAATTTTTGAGAGTGTCACATATGAAATTTCATTGATACTCCTAATTAAATAGTAGAAATTCTAGAAAAGATCTGTGACTTAATGAACATCTTCTATCAAACTTTAACCCCCTGGGATGCCACCCAGGACTTAAAATTAATTTACCTCTGTGTGACTGAAAGACATTATTTTCGTTTATGTATTTGACAAGGTGTTCAATTTTCAATAAGAAAGGAGTTAATGCTGGTAAAAATGTAAGCTATTCCAGTCACTACAGAAAGCCACGAAGAAAAATCAAAACAAGCCAACAACCAAATTAAAGTATACAACTCTGGGGGAGGGGTGGGACAGGGTGAGAATGGTCAGGAAGAGGGGATGAACCCGAGATCTCAAAGATGTGAAATTTATATATAAATAAATTATTTAATATTAAAAAAAAAAGTTGTGTGGACTTTCTTCTAAACACTAGAAGTGGATTTACCATACAATTCAGCTATTCCAATGCTAAGGCTTTACTCCCGCAAAACACAAAAACACTAATTTGAAAGAAAACCTGTGCTGTGATTATTGCAGCACTGTTTATAATAGCCAAAGTATAGATAGAAACAAACTAAATGCCTCAAAACAGAAGAATGGCTCAAGATGTGGCATATATACTCAGTGGAATACTACTCAGAAATCAAAAAAGGTAGACTCATGCCTCTTGTGGAAACATGGCTGGAGCTGCAAGGGTTGATGGTAACTAAAATGAGTCAGAAGGAAAAAGATAAATAGTTCAGGGTTTCACTTACATGAGGACTACAGAACGAGAAAACAAAGGGTTAAAGACAAACCTTGAAAGATGACCAGAAATATGAGGTATCCATGACAAGTGGGGTGAAAACAGCAGGGGAAGAGCATATAGAGCTATGGTGAGTGACTGGGTGCTTTGGTGGTGGGACAACTACAGTGAGGGAAGAAATCTGAGGGGAGAAATCATATACTGCCCAAAATTAAATAAAATAAAAAAGACATTGTACTTGATGTGATTTTGCTTATTTCATGCAGTGGTTAAGTAATGAGGAACCTCCACAAATGTTTGATAACTGAATAAATGAACAAGCATTATAATGTTTTAACTTTGAAAGAACTCTGATCAGCTAGGTCAAAATGGATAACTGGTTTTGTCCTTTGTAGATTTGATATCATAGGATATTTATGAATAGAAAAGTTTTGTTGATTTTGTATGGCAAAAAAAATCTTTGAAGGAGGATGTTGTCTGTAAATTAACTTCTTGAAATGTTCCTCTTTAGATTTTAGTGCCAATTCTTTCTAATAAGAACAACCATGTATCCTGGTCCTGTTTTGCTTCACAAGATATGGAACGTCACATAGAAGTCATGAAAAATAAAATGTATATTTTTAGGGGCAAAATGTTGAGAAGAACTCTTCTACCAATTCCCACTGTTGCAGGAAAAATTGACCTGGATCAAAAGTGTTCAGAGACCAGGTATGTAATAACATAATATATGCAACATATTAAAATGGCAAGCCAGAATATTCATCTCATTCCCAGCAAACTGCTAGCAAAATTATAACAGAATTATTGTAACTAGAAAATCACCACGTTTATTTCCTTGCAAAGTATAAAAAAGCATACTGTAAAAGAGAGCCATAAAAATTGTTATTGTGCCTATAATGATTTTTTAAATTTTTATTGAATAAGTTTTGTTTACATTTGCCTTTTGGGTGTTCCTCCCCCCTCCCCTATCCCACTCATCTCTCCATCTCTTCTTTCACTGCCATTTATTGTTTAATTTTTAGTTACTTGGGTTCTTCCTCTTCTTTTCTGTAGCAATGTCCTTTTGTCTGGTGTAGATGTGGTTTCCTGGGACAGAGTGGCCTGTACTTAGTTTTCCAAGTGTCTTTTGCTGCTGGCCACCAGTTCACACATGATCGTGTTCTTTCAGTGCCTCCTCCTCCTTTCTGTTTGGCTGTTCTGACCCATCTTCTGTCATATTTTGCTCCTTCTTTGTTTCGTAGTTCGGTTGATGGTGTTAGGAGCATTTCTCCTGGCCAAAGTTTGTGCACCAATTTTTTTTTTAATTAAGATAGGCCCTGGCAGATGGTTGGTCCAGTTCATCGTGGGGCCACTGCCCGTCTCTGTGGCTTTCCTCACTCCCTAAAGTGGAAGGGTCCTTTGATCATGCTGAAGGAATCCCTGAATGGGAAATTCTGTTCCCATTATTGTAGATCACAGTGGTTGTATTTCTGAGGTAGTTTGTCTGTATAATCAGTCTTACAGTCCTGTGTCCCATGGATTTGACATGTTTGTTGTTCCGGAATACTTTGTTTTTCAGTCTGTATTTGTGTGCAACTGCCATTGAATCGTTGATTTAGTTGCTTCTGGTGAAGGTTGACTGGATTTGGAGAAGACCAGAAAGAATGACCCCTACCATCCACTACCAACCCCTGGGGGGGGGGGGAAGGATTATCTTTATGAAATGATTTTGAGGATATGGTTCCCTGCCCAGCAATGCTTTTTTAATGTTACAGGCATGCCAATGACAATAACAATGTCCACAATTCAAATTAAGGCCATATCAATAGTGGATCTGATTTTGGGATATTTATATTTAGAAAATCAGTTTAGAACATTTTAAATGTTTTAGAAGATAATTTAGGAAATTAAGATGTTTACTCTTGAATTATTTACCAGTCATTTCAATATTTATAGGCTAGAGCCAAATGAAAGGACAATCCTCCATGAAATTGAATCAGTGGTTATTAAATGGTCACATCAAATCCAAGAAATTGTAGAAAAAGATTCGGTGCAGCCACTGCTAGATGGTCTTTACTCAAATCCTCAAACTGAATTGGATTTCTGGACAATGAGGAGAGAGAATCTATCATGTATTTATGATCAAGTAAGTAGATCACCTTAGAAATTGCTTGTAAATTGGATTAGCAAGTCCATTGTGGAATTTGGTCTCCAGAGCAGTGATATCCAATAGCCTTAAAAGTTTGACATTTTATCTTTGGATCACTTAATTTATCTCATCTATTATTCCAAAGTTCTGAATAGCTACGCACTTATAAATTAATGGGAATTAAAAGTAATTATGCCTTTTTGAGAACATTTTGATAGCATTTGAGAGAATTAGAAACACTTTGTGGCATAGAAAGAGTGATTCCCTAGGGAAATGTTGAAGCATGTAATATTTAATGAGTCTGGTTGATTTAATTGACTTGGGAAGGAGTAGAATCTTAGTGGAGAGGTAACACTAGGAAAGCACTAATTTTGGTTCCTTTGCTGGGTTTAATGTTCTAAAAATTAAGGTGTTCATTCACTTATTCAGTTGTCTCTAAGAGATTTTCTGAAACCGCAAGAACTTTTAATTTGTACATTTATTTTTTTTTGATTATAGTAATATGCAAATTAACAGATTTTGTAAAAATTTCAAATTAAGAAAACTATAAATGCAAAATAAAATACTCAAGGAAAAAGTGTTAACTTATATCTTTGAGTGTTTAATATTGAATGTATGAGTGGAATATAATTTAAGTATTACAGGCATACAATTATATGGTAATTCATCTAGATTACTTTCATTTTGATGTTCAATTAGCTTCAGGCTCCTATTGTCCGCAAAATGGTTAAGCTCCTGAAAATGAAACAAAGCAGCTATTTACCAGCTTTGAAGGACATTTTCATGGCTGTGAAAAATGGTAAGACTCTCGTTCCTTTGCTTGGTTTCTATGTCCCCTATGATCTGGTCCTGTCTTCATCATATCATCAGCGATGACCGAGAATTTGTGAGCTAAATGGTGGACGTTCAGGGTTTTACTGGAGAATAATTGGCTCATCTAGGTCAACTGCTGATTAGAAAACTTCTATGCTGAGCTCTCATTTACCTTCTGCCAACTTTCCCCTCTACATCCATATTCTCATTAGAACTCCAATTTGGAATCACTTTAGTTGGTAGCTACTATATACCCTAGAGAATTTTGTATATCTGGAGAATAAAGTACAGGTGATTGAGACAAAAGCATCATTAGAAGGCATCAAGTGCTACATTTCATAAACCTACTCTTGGGGAAAGAACATAAAAACATCATCCATGTATAGTTTCAAAATATTTTTATCTCCCACACTTAACAGTTTCAATCATTATATTTTGGTTAAATACATGGTAGAAAATTTCCCAGTCACTGCATGAATTACTGTCATAGAATACTGGAATAAGACCATAAAAGAGTCAGTTATGCTGGTAACAAGGACCTGGGAGAAATAAACATCCCAGTGGTGAAACTTCTAGTCCAAACCACAAAGGGACAGCAATTTTGCAGAGTTGTTTTACTCCCACAGTTTCCATGGGGTTGCCTAACTTCTTTAGACTCTAAGCGTATTTCCCCTGTCCTAGTTTACTTGTGTCAGGTAAGTAACCACAACATGGCTCTCCTGAACAGTGTTGTAAAGCCTTCCAAGCTAGAAATAGTAGTATTAGTAGTATTAGTGATATAAAAAGAAATAGGACCGTACTTGAGTGGGGCCCTGGTGCTTTGCAGTGTCCTTTTGAACTTTTAAAATGAATTTAGAAAAAAGATACTCTATTGCATTCATGGTGGTTTTGCTTTTTTTCAGCTCTCCTTGAAGCCCAAGATGTGGAACTTTATTTGAAACCACTGAGGAAACACATTCATTGTGTCCAGGAGATGGAATTCCCACAGATCCATGTTTTAATTGCACCATTGTTTCATACCATCTGTCTGATCTGGAGTCATTCCAAGTTTTATAATACTCCTGCTCGTGTTATAGTTTTATTGCAAGAGTTCTGTAATCTCTTCATTGACCAGGTATGTAGCATTAAAAAATAGGAATAGTATGAATCATTATATTATAGAAGGTTTTGCTAGACCACTGAAAAAAAATAGTTCTGGTATATAGTCAGAACACCATTTTCCTATTTTCAAGAAAGAACTTTTATGATAACGATAGGAGGTGACTTTTTATCATAAGCAAAGGAGTTCTGGAAATAAACAAGATATAGTCAAGGGAGAGGTAGTTATTGGAATTCATTTAATATTCAGCTTTTTTTTCCAGGAAGACTTAACACTTCTAATAAAAGGCAGAAATGCTTGTAGGTTACAAAATCATCTCTGGTTTCCACAGAAACTGGTGGAAAAGACCTTTGGAAAGCAGTCTTTTAAAAATTAATAGAATCTGATTGAAAGAAATGATCCTCAAAAAATAGTGGAATTATATTGTAAAGATAGTGGGATCATAGTAAGATTATATGGTAAAGATTCTGATTCATTGTTGACCTTTAAAAATCTCTTGTTTATGATTCTCTTGCAGAATGTTCAGATTGCACTGTTTATCTTATTTGTGTGAACTTTCATTTTGTGGCAATAGTAACAAAGGATATTATATAATTTGAGTGCTAAATGATACATCAAGGGTGTATAGTTCAATGGTCCTGATTTGAGGCTTTTCTTAGGTTGCTCGAACTGCCAAAACAAAATGCCATAGATGCAGTAGCTTTATTTTCAGAAATTACTTTCTTACAGCTTTAGAGATGGGAGCCCAGAACAAGCTGCTAACCTGGTGGTGGTCTGTGAGAATTCTTGGTCTTGGTCTGCGAACAGCTGCCTTTGAGTTCTCTTGGCAGAGAATGAGATATTTTCCTCCTCTTCTGCAAGGGTTCTGCCTATTTAGGGTGACCCATGTGACCTTATTTAACTTCTGGTTACCTTCTAAAGATTCTAAAGTCGCAATGGTGGTTAGGACTTTTCATGATGCATTTAGGAAGGAGTTGGGGGTGCTGGGCGGGGAAGTTCAGTCCATAGTAGATGTGTGTCTGAACTACTAAGAGATTTTTATGAAACAATGACCAGATAATCGTAATTTGTGTCTGGTTTAGCCTAAAGAATTCCCAGGAAGTCTGAACTGGGTCTCCTTACCTGAAGCTGACAAAAGGAAGCCTTAAAAAAATATGCAAGTTAAAGTGAACTGGAAAGTCTAAGGTTACACTGACTTTAGCAGTAGTTTGTGAACTCAGTAATTTCAGAGCTCCCTGCCATCTTCCATTTTGCTCCTTTGTGTTTGACTTTATTCTCAAGCTCTCATACATGTTAAATATGATAACTTTTGGTAGGTCCAGATGTATATATTCTTTTAAAGGAACTTCTCTAGAAATAGGCTGTATGTCTTTTTGGTCTATTTGATTTTTTTCTTTATTCCTTATTGATATGATGTTGGTTTACAGCACTATGTTTTACAGGTTCACACCTCTTTAGATGCCTGTTACATCACCACCTAAGCACCAATAACCTTCTGCCGCAGGCCTTCATGTGTTTCATTTCTATTCTTAAAACAATCTCTGGTGCCAAAGAACTTGGATATTTTAGGTAATCTAGATTACTTGCTTAGAGGAGGGAGGATAACTATAAAGACCTCAGTTTTTGATATAGTCTAATGCTTTCCATTAGTTTTCACACGACAGCTTACATGGAAAACTAAAATTTTCAGTGGAGTAAATTGGAAGGGATTTGGAGCTCTGATAGTCAAGGCAAGCAGTTAAGAGTTCTTATTGTCCCCATCTCCAGAAACTTGTTGTTCTAAACAATAAAGAGGACAGTTTGTAAGATAAACTGGGTTGGAAAACTGGTCCAATTCACTTCCAGCTGGATTTTCAGAAGAATCGACTGAGACATGAAAGGTGACTTCTTTGCTCAGTTTTCCTGAGACTTGATGGAATGCATAAATATGAACTTGTAATTTAGAGTGTCTGAGCTATGAGATTTGATTACTACTTTCCCCTTCTCCCCTTCCTTTTGTACTGAGACCAATCTGGAGTTAAAGTCTAATTGAACATTTTGGAACTAAGTCTTGCTACAAGCCCCTGGTGGGGCTCGAACCCTGATCCCTTGCCCCAGCTGTGGCTTCCTAGGCTGCCGTTTACAGGCATGTGCCACCATGCTCTTCCTTAATTGGGGATGCTCAATTACTTCTCTGAGCCTCAGTTTCCACATCTAAGTAGGATCATGCCTAGTCCACGGACTGTCCTGAGAATTAAAAGGGGTAACTTAAGCAAAATGCCCAGAGTGGTATTTAATTAAGATTCAATAAAAGTCAACTTAAAACTCATAACTGACAAACTAGTTGCATCTGTTGATAGGACCTGACAGGTTGAGTCTTTTCTGTGTTGTATCATCTCCTCAGGCTTCATTCTATTTCTGTCACTGTGTTCTACAAATTCAGTTTAGCTCTGTTGTTAAACATGTGTGCTGAGTCCTAATGACTAAATTGGCATGTGGAAACTCTCCATGGGATCCCTGCTGCAGGGTCTGTAAATAGCTGCCACTTCTCCAAAGCCCCCTTTGACGAATTCTCTTTTCATTTTAAGAATTTCAACTGTTTTCTGCAAACCCTTTAGGGTCAGAACCCCAGCAGCAATCACTCATTGTTGCAGGTGACTCTTCAGAAGTTCCAGTTACCTATAAACCTATTAACCCTGGCTCCTAATCTGTGTCAACAGCCAGTTTGTTGAGTTCCTTAGTTACTCTTCCTGGCTCCTGTCCAATGGTTCAGTTGATCTGATTTCCTTCATTCTCCGAGTGGGCTTATAGTAAATCTGCCCTAACATGTTAACAATCAAAAGTCAGCCTTGTAATGTTCAACCTGGTGGGTTGGTCTCTGAAGAGCTGTACTATTGACAGTTTTTTGCTTTTGTTTGTTTATTTAACAAGCATTGGATAGTGGCTACTGTTTGCTAGTTTGTTTCTCTATACTATAAATTCCACAAATTTAATCCTCACAGGAACACTGTAATGTGGGTACTATCAGTAGATTCATTTATCCAGAGAAGATAAATAGCTTTCCCAGGTTCACACAACTTGTGATAGACTTACTACCCATTGCATTCTGCTTAATATTTTCAGATAATTATTTCTAATTGTAATATGAAATATACTAATGATAATCGTAAAATTTTTTCATGTTATAAAGTTTATAACAGTGGAACTAGTTTCCAGTTCTGTCATCTTAAAATTCAGCATTTTTATTTTTTCCTTCCGCCAAAGCTTATACATATTTATGCATTTCATATACATTTTTTAAATGGGAATAACGTTGGTTTACAACACTGCGTATGATAGGGGAAGAGGTTCACGCTCCCTCGTATGTACTTTGCTACAGCACACCTGCCATCAAAGCACCCATAGTCTTTCACCCTTGATCATTGGGTAAAATGATTCCCCTTGCCCCCACCCTGTCTTTCCTCCCTTCAGTAGTCTCAATTCTGGTCATATTTTTAGGGACTTTTTTTGTTTTAATTTTGTCACTTTTTTTGTTTCTATTTCATATGAATGAAAGGTGTTTGTCTCCTTCTGACTTATTTGATTTAGCATAGCATAACCCCTTCAGTTCCCTTACATACCTATTTTTTCTAGCTTCTTTAAAAATAATTATTACTGTCAGGAATTTAGGTTGTTTACAGTATCCTCTGTCATAACCAAACATGGAGAAAACAACTTTATACAAAAAAATCCTATTTCCTTAACTTGAAATTGCTGATGTTGATCAAAGGGTTTCTCATGAGCATTGTTTAATATTTATCATTTCTTTGTGAGCAGAGTCTATAAAAAATACATTGCTATCATCATTGTGTAAAATATTTTACTACAGTATTCCAGTTTTGGGCATTACCATCTTTAAAATTTTTGATGTGGTTTGTTGAATATATAGTGATGCACCAGGAAGTTTTTTAATTTATATCTTGTTGAATGATTTGTGTGATTATGCATCTAATGTCTGTTTTTGTAAAATTATAGCTTCATGTACACTTTCATGAATATGTTGACCTCTATTTTTACAAGATTTTCAGATACTTGTCATGTTACATATCAGAGATTATAAAGTGGTGTTCTCTCAGCAACATTTGGCCTATAGGTAGTGGTTTTCCTTAGTGTTTTAAAATTTGCAATTTTTGCCAATACTTAAATTGAAGAGGTCTTATTTAACATAATCTCAGCATTCCAACCTCCACTGAAAAATCAGCTCTTACTGTACTGACTCCACCATCCCCAGTGGCAGTCAATTGCTCTAGCAGTCACTACCCTGTTAGTTATACCATGTGTTGTCCAGGTGACTGTGGTCTCCACCATTTGCCGCTGTTCTTATTTACTTCGTTCATTTTTATTATCTGCCTGATCCTTTTAAGCATTTCAGTCATATTTAGAAACCCTTTGTGACTTTAGAGGCACATGTATTTTTCTTCACTTTTTTCTAATAGTGACCATTAACATGGTCAGACACATAAAAGGCATCATCTGGTCACCTTTGTTGATGGCATACTTGAGTTTTGCTCATGGAATCCCTTTTAATACCTTCTTTGGATATCTAAAGTGATACTGTGCATCAGTATTACTGTAGGTCCATTGTACTGTCTATTGCATGACTTGGTATCTCTGGTATAGACATTGTCTTTCATGAGATCCTAGGTAAGGATGAGTTTGAGACTGAGAGGTTTAAACCAAAAAAAAAAAAAAAAAAAGCAAAATTAAGACTGTAAGAGCACATAAAGAAGAGGAATCTATGAGACAGATGTTAACATATTATCATAGACCAATTGGTTAATTGATAATTGATTAGTTGGGCTGTGGTTAAATTAGTTAGCAGTATTTGAGTTCATAAGGTAGGACAAGTTCATTCTAAATTCAGTGCCTTATTATTGGTTTGTGCAGTTACCAATGAGTTTGAGATAATAGAGCTTATGTGGTGTAGGTATCTTCTAGATAGCTACTGTAGAAAGCAAAGAATTCAGATTTTGAAAGCTAAAATTTGATTTTGAGGTTCACTTACCTCATCTGTACTTGTTTGCAGGTAAGGCAACTGAGATGCTTTGAAACAGTGTCATAAAAGTAGTTGATAGCCCCTAAATGTTTATCTCAGTCTCTTTTCTCCCAGACCCTGTGGCTCAGTGAAAGGTATAGACTGGGCTTTCTAATCTAGGATGTTTATTGCTATTCCCTTCACTTTGGAGATCTTTTTTGACAATGGATTGTATGACAGGTTGTTACTTGCTGTAACTGTCAGCTAAAAAGTACAGGCATGTTTATCCAGATGACTTACCTAAGAGAAGTTATTTTAGATATTGATAGTGAGGTCACAGGACACTGCTGATACAGTCACGTCCATAGATTTTTTTTTTAGCTATTTGAAAGAACACTGCTACTATAAAGAATTCATATAGATAATAGTAAGTGGAATCCACAGCATATACCAAAATATAAATTATTCTAAAACTCACATTGCTGAGGGACTGCTGATAATTCTCTGCCCTGTCATGTATGGAAATGTTAGCAACTTCATTTAGAGGTTAATTTTCCATCTATCCTGAGAAGTAAAAACATGTATTGGGAATTGACACTAGAACTTGAAGGATTCTAATCAGCAGGGTTTTCATATACTAAACAACTTCCTTTTTACTTTACAGATTTATGACTGAATATATATTCATGTAAACCTTAGCCATCAATAAGAGAATAAGGATGAATAGATCTATTTTGGGGTAACCTTTTATCTGCTGTATTGGCTCAGTTCTGGTTTTCATTACATTGTTGAGATCTCTAAGAACTTTCTAAGCAACCACAGAATTAAAGACACATAGTGAAACTTGTCATTCAATGAGCTTAAAATATATCAGGGGAAAAATGGTTTACAAAAGAACCTTAAAAATTTGAGGTCTCCAGAGAGGAAATTCTAAATATTCATAATAATGTATGGGGAATGAAGAACTGGAAGGAACCTTGATATATTCTGAATGAGAATTTGTTCTGTGCAGATCTGCTGGTCTTTTAATCCTTTCTCCTTTTCCTTTCCTCTGTTCAAAACTAGTTCATGGGGTATATTTCAACTAGACTTTAAATCCTGTAATGCTGCTTAAAAGAAAAGTTTTCTAATCTAACAGAATTGCTAGTGGCATGCCCACCCATATCATGTTTCTCACCTTTGCAAATGCCCTTTGCTGCCAGATAAATGGAGCAAAAAACCATGGGTGCATGGATTTATTTATATGAAAAGCAACTATGCAGGAAATTCCTGCCAGCACATATTCTGCATAGTTGTTTTTCATATAAATAAATCCATGTATTCCAACTACATAGTAGTCATATCTGTGAATCTTATCAAAAATTTGGTCATTGCTTGTATATAAATCCAGGAATTGTATGTCTCCTATATATTATGTCAATGTATATGTCATTGAAAGCAAGTGTCTGATTTCTGGAATTTGTGCTGGCCCAATTCTAGACCTTGTCATTTAAAAATGATTCATTGACACTCTTACATTGCTGGTGGGAATGCAAACTGGTCCAGCCACTGTGGAAGGCTGTGGGGAGGACCCTCAAACTACTGAAAATGGAGCTGCTGTTTCACCTGGCAATCCCAGTACTGGGAATCTACCCAAAGATAGATATAAAAACACTAATTCAAAAGGATACTTGTACGAATATATTTATTTCAGCACTATTTACAATTGCCAGGACATGAAAACAACCCAAATGCCCCAAAGCTGATGTATAGTTGAAAAACATGTGGTATGTTTGCACAATGGAATTTTATTTGACAGTTAAAGAAGACAAACATGTCATTTGCAGCATGTTTGGAGTTAGAAAGAATCATGTTATTTGAAGTAAGCCAGAAAGAAAAAGAAATACAGGATGGTCTCACTTACATGAAGGATACAGGGCAAACAAACAAGCAAAAAATTAAAGTTGCCAACAGAACTGAAACATAGGTCAAGAGAGGGAGCAGGCACAAGAGAATAAGCTGTTTTCATGGGTAATAAGGTGGTAGGAGAACCTCGGGGTAGACAATGATGTGAAAAATATATGTGTATATATACATGTATGTGTAATCAAATAAAAATTTTTTTAAAATAAGAACTTTGGTCATAGAAGAAAAATAAAAATGATTTACTGAAACAAATAAAGCATAAAAATAGGTTTTTTTAAGTAAAAAACCTTTAAACTTATTTTTGATCATTATTTCCCTTCATTAAATCCTAGGCAATAGCTTACCTTTCTCCTGAGGACCTTTTGAAAGGAGAAAGTGAAGACTCCCTGGAAAAGGTGCAGGTGGCCATTAACATCTTAAAGACTTTCAAAAATTCTTTTTTCAACTATAGAAAAGGATTAACAAGCTGTTTTATTGGAAATACTGAATTGAAACCATGGGATTTCCAGTCTCATCTGGTGTTTTGTAGATTTGACACATTTCTTGACCGTTTCATGAAAATAGAGGTATTCATTTTATCGATTTGTAGTTTATTCATTTTATAGATAGACTCAAAAATCCTAGAGCTTCTTATATGATTCAGGAACATTTTATTCTACTTGGGTTTAAGTGGGAGGTTTATAGTGATTAAGAAACCAGTACTATGAAGATAGTTTGACTTTTTAAAAAACTCACTTTTTATCCTTTTTTATAGTATAAGTGAATCCCCATGTAGCCAGTTAATACTTAGAACTACAAGTTCCTGAAAAACAACTGTAAATCAGAAATCTGCAAATTGATCCCCTTTTCCCTTTGTAGCTATGGTGATTGGTTTGATAGCCAAAAGTGTTGTACAGTCTTTTAGTATTTTACAGTCTATAAAAAATATTAAAACCCTTTATAATAATAGAACATGAACACTTGACTTTATTTGAAGTACCAAAAACCAAATATTGAATGGATACATACATGTATAATTATCCATTGGCTAAGAGATTTTTTTTAAATTTGAAGTAATGACTGCCTTACCTTCTTCGTAGATTTTTATTATAAACTTTCAAGTTTTTTGTTAATTTGTTAAATCATGCTCAAAATTAGAGTTTAAAATTTTTTTCATGATAATTTAATCAGCCTAGATGTCTTTTAAAGTCAGAATGCTAAGTGAATAACTATGGACAACTTACATTACTCTTTCCTAACAGTTTTTCAAGCTCCCTTTCAGTAAGGAAACAGATTCCCACTACAAAGTGTGGGTGGCTGTAAATGAATTTGATATGTAGCTGGAGATCTGACTTATGATTAGAAGGATATAAAATTTGGGAGTTATGTTTAACTATGGTAGGCTAGGTATTACCTATATTGGTAGGTAGCTAATCAACAAATGTGAAAATGGGGGTATGATTTTAAAAATTAGTAGTTACTTGAAAACTTTTTTTAACCATCTACTATTGTTTCACATCCTTGTTAACTTTGTTCAGTCAAGTCATGAATATTTTCTATCGTCTAAGTATCCATAGACTGTCCACTTTTGATATTTGAAAGTATTCTCTCTGAAACTTTAAAATGTTATTTTGGAGGGTGTGTGTGTGTGGGGGGGGGGTAAATCCCTGGGATTACAATGATGTGAAATTTATATATAAATAAATTAAGAAAAACAAAATGTTATTTTGCTACTCCGAATGATGGAAGAGATTTACTGTTCTTTTCTTTACAAAGGATATCTTTGTCACCATACTGGAATTTGAAAAGCTGGAAAGACTTGAATTTGGTGGTACTAAGGGAGCAATTTTAAATGAACAAATCCGGGAGATGAGTGAAGAATTTATGGAACTCAGTAAAGTTTTTAAGCAGAGCACTTATGACCCATCTGATTGCAGTAACATGGTAATACTGTATCTTTGTATTTTTCTTTCATAGAGTCCTATAATTTTAAAGCTGGGAAGGGTGATAGGTTACGGTCCTAATAGGTACCATCCAGTCCAGCCTCTTTGCAAGGAGAGAGGTTAAATGACTTGCCTGAAGTCTTACCCTTTCGGTGGTAGGTCAGAGTCCGGAACTTGAGCCTTTTTGATTTCTGATTACAACTATTTCTAGTGACTGCAGTCTGGGGTTATTATTCAAGTCTATGAAAATGGAACTTTCCAGAGGAAATAATTTTCAACTGATAATAAAATGCGCATGTAACTAGTATGTATTATTTTTTCCTTTTCTTGAGTCACTAGATAATTTTGGGGGGTCTAGTTGGAAATTTAGTTTTACCACATTTCACAACAAAGATTATTAACATGTTAGATATCTTATTCTTATTCAATATAGCTATTTACAATTTCACATTTTACCTCAGAAAGTAGGGGGAAGCTCTCAGATTTAAACTACTTCTGTTTTCTGTCCCTCCTCGCATGTTAGTAGCCAGAGAATTACCTGTGAGTATCCCTGCAGCTCCAGGATAAAAATAGCCTCATTAGTGTTTTGTCAAAAACAGTGACGTCTAAGTACAAAAAAAAGAAAAATTTAGCTTTCATCCTCACTGTTTTCTGTACAGTGTGGATTCATTCACTGTCGTGTTTATTCTGCCCTATTGTCATTTCTTTTAAATGGACATGGGCAACATGCTAACTTTGGTGGGCAGCTCTAACCCCTCTGAACTGTAGTCATTTTATAGGAAACAGAATTGAAGGTAAGAAGACAGTACTGCTGTGTGTTCTTGGCAATTGGTGGAGAAGTAGAAGGAAGCTTTGCTCTGTGGTGACTAGTAGCCCAAGTGCATCCCCAGAAGCAAGCTCTCTGGCATTTGGCAGGCACTCCTTGTGCTCGGCCGCAATAGGGCTTTTTTTTTTGTTGTTGTTTATTATGTACCCAGGATTCTCCCACTACCTTATCATCTATGAACCATCATCTTAATCTTTTGTGCCCTTCCAACCCCCGATTCCCCCCCACACACACACACTCCCCTCTCATGCTCGATGCATCAATTCTGCTTTCTACAGTGGAACTCTTAGGAGAAACTCAGCTCAGCTCTCCTGAGCAACCAAGCATTATAGGAGAGACTCAGTATGCTCAGAACCCAAGGGTGCATTCAAATAGTAGCAGAGTCTTGATTTCTTCATAATTACAAAACCTGGCAAGTTTAGTGAGCCGCAGTTGGCCAGGTTTCATTGATGACTACGTTGGCAAAGCAAAGGTTCTGCTTTTTATGACTTGGTCTGCACAAAGTCTGCACTCTCACAAATATGTAGGAATAGAGAATTATTTGTTCTTGACATATTTGTCTCCTCTGTATTTGATTTGGTATTCAGTAGTTTGGACCCCCATTCTATTTGCCAGGCATGGATGATGTTGACTTCTAATCTCCAGGTCTGGGTTGGGGACATAGATAACCAGCCTGTGAGGTTTCTTTCATCCTTCTATTTATTTGGCCTTAGGGTAGCATCTGGGAGCTCCTTGACTTTTGCACATTCTTTGATATCAAAAAGTGATTTAGCTAAGTTTATTTAATCAGCATACACTGTTGAAGACCTTTGCTTTTAATGAATGTGCCCCAGTTATTATCAGTGTTTCCCCAGAGTATTGTAATGATTACTTATGTTTGCTTAATAAGCTCTAATTTTGGTGCTGTCTAGCCAAGTTCATTGTATTCTGATCTTATGATGAAATCAGTAATCTTGGAGATGCAATTTCCAATCTCATATATTCATACAGGTAATTTCACATGGCACGCACCAGCCCCCATAATCTTCCCTCCACTGCACGCATGCCTCAGTCCCCACTGAATATACAGTGTGTCATAATTGACCTTCCTGCACCTCTGTATGAAAATGGCTAAAACACATTCTAGCAAATCAAAGAAATAACAGCTGATAATTTTGGAAGTACTGATTCTCATCATCAATCTCAAACCTGTAAATCAGGCTTTGAGCTTTTGGGGTGGCAAAGGTCTGCCCTAGTGGGGCATTTACTGGAATGGGGCTCTCCCAGGTTTATGTGAGTTTTGGGTCTCTCCCTTATTTCTATTAAATGGGAAGTTTTCTTTAGGCATTTTCTTTGACTTCACCCTGGGAACTGTGTGAGTGCTAGACAATTACGAGGAGAGGCTTACTTGCTTAATTGTGTTTAACAACTGATGTTAGACTTGGCAATTTTGTTTGGCTGACATCCTGAAGTGTTACTTGATTAAATTTCCCCAGATGGTGGAGAACTAAGCATGGCTACTCTTGAGGGACACTCCTTGGCTCCTAGTCTCTGTTAATCAGCTAATTAATATTTACTGAGCAAGTGCTGGGTGCCTGGCACTGTACCTTAGCTCACATTCCTGCTTAATTCTCACTAACCCTGACAGTGACCACCCAGGCAGAGGAGGTTAAGTCAATTCCCTGAGATTATAGCCCCCCAGGTAGGGGAACAGTAGTTTCAATCTAGAAGTCTCAACCTAATGTCCCGCATCCCTTCACTGTGCCATTCTCACTCTTAGCTCCCTAGTTTCCTTACTGGAAGTTCGTTGGGATAATTAGAGGAACTGCCCTGGTGGCTGAGCCCAGAGACCTGGTTTGTCTGTTTTCTTGTTTGTTTTTAGTAAGATGGTTGATCTGTGTTCCTGACCTATTAGGCCAGAATCTAAAATACATTTTTGAAGTGATTCTGTAGTTAATCTAGGTTTTACTACAGTCTCTAAAATTAGTACACTGTTCTAGCTTATTGGAACATTAATGTTTGTGCTATTACTATATGCAGTGTTTTCTAATTTTGGCTGTTATTCATTTAAGATTTTTGTTTGGCTGCTTATTTTTCGAGGTAAAATTTATAATTTAAAAACATTGCCTATTCTTTTGTAAAGGTGACAAGTATAATCTCATTTCCCTTTCCTTTAGTTTTCCATTTTTTCCTCCCCAAAGGTATCTGTGATTATCAGTTTCTTGTACTATATAAAGTGCCCAAACAATTCAGTACATGTATACTGGAATATATGTATGTTTTATATTTTTTTTGAACAAGTAGATCTTCTATACATCATCTACACATCATTTATACTTACATCACTTACTGTATTTCAGCAGTCATTCTCTATCATTAAAATAGTTTTTTTAAAATAAGTGCTTGTTACTCCAGTGATTACATAATTTTAAATGTTATTTATTTTTAGAGTAGTAGATATAATTGCCTAATATCTTACTTAGGAACTTCTGCTTTTAGGAAGATGGAGTAGATATACTTCCCCATATTCCTCTAAGTACTACTAAAATACTGGCTACTGTATATAAAATGCAAAAAGACTGAAAAGTGAAAAGCAGATTGGCTAGTTGCCTTGGGACCCAAGGACCAACAGTGTTGAGTTCTCTGGATAGTTTCCTGTTGCCTAAAATAACCCAGAATTGGAGCAAATGACCCTGGCAACCTAAAAGTGCCAGTGGACACATATTAAAAGCCTCAATAAAAACCTGATTTCTCTCAAGAAAAAAAGATGTATAAATAACTCCATCAAAGAGTGCATAGAAAACAAAGTATTATCTGGTACTTGAGAATTTTCCAAGTTAAAAAGCTTGACTGGCCCCCCAAATTTTGATACTGTTTTTCACAAGGGCTGGACAAGCCTATATTCCTACCAACAGTGAGTGTATTGAGGGTTTCCTTTTCTTCATATCTTTACTAATACTACTAGTTTCTGGTTTGTGTGTGTGTGTGTGTGTGTGTGTGTGTGTGTGTGTGTTTTGGATATGCATCATTCAGGTTTGAGGTTTAACATCACATTGTGGTTTTGATTTGTAGTCCCTGATAAATGATAATGAGCGTTTTTCATGTGTCTGTTGGCTTATCAATGCATCTTTGGGGAAGTGTCTGTTTAGCTCTTCTGCCCATTTTTCATTGTGCTTTAGTTTTCTTGTTGAGTTGACCAGTTCTTTGTATATTTGGGATATTATCAAATGTATGATGTCCAATTCATGAGCAAGGCATATGCCTTCTTAGATGTATGATGTGCAGATATTTTTTCCCATTCAGTAGGATATCTTTTTGTTTTAATAATAGTTTCTTTCTCTGTACAGGAGCTTTTTTCTTTCTGCTTTTGTTTGTTTCTGTTTTCCCCTTTCCCTCATTTGTATACTTGTATCCAAAGACTGACTTGAAAACAGTGTCATGGAGTATTTTACTTCTGTTTTCTTCTATGTTAGATTTTATAGATTTCCTAACACTGTTTATTAAAAAACTTTTTTCCAACGTATACTCTTAACTTCTATGTCATAGATTAACTGTCCATGTTAGTAAGACTTTATCTCTGGGCTCTCAGGTCTATTAATCTTTGTGGTTTTTATTCTAACACCATATTGTTTTGATTACTATAGCTTTATATTAGTTTGAGGTTTAGGAGTGTGATGCCTCTATTCTTTTCTGTGAAGATTGTTATGGTTAGTTGAGGTCTTTTGTGGTTCCATATGAATTTGGTAATGTTCTTTTTTTGAAGAATGTCATTGTAACTTTCATAGGAATTGCATTAACTCTGCATATCATTTTGGTAAGATGGCCATTTTAACATTGTTGATTCTTCCAGATCATGAACAGGGCATATTTTTGCTTTTATTTTCCATTTTGACAATATCTTGTGGTTTTCATGGCACAGGTCCTTTTACTTTCTTTGTAAGATTATGGGACATAGGGGAAAGGTTCTATCAGCAGTTCAGAATTTGAGTGCAAAAAAAGGAGGGGACTGAGAAAGAGGGAGAGATATCCTGTATGGAAATTGGTATTTTTTAAAATTTCCTGGAGATATTATTTAATATGTGCTCAAGTATGTTTGAGAATCTTAAATTTGCATGTTTCTTGTTGTCATACTGAAAAAATTAGGCTTGTTATAACTTGCTGTAATGTTGTGTATAATGTGCATGGTGTCACACGCCTGTAAGCGGCAGCCTAGGAAGCCGCGGCCGGAGCCAGGGATCACGGTTCAAGTCCCACTGGGGGCATGTAACGAGACCTAGTGCCAAAAAAAAATAGCTGGGCATTGTGGTACCTGTAATTCCAGCTACCTGGGAAGCTGAGGCTGGGGATTGCTTGAGTCTGTGGTACCCCGGACAACGTGAGCCTGCGGTTCCACGGGCAAAAATAGCGAGACCTAGTTTCAAAAAATGAAATAAAATAAAAGTAATGATCTTTGAGTGAAGAACTTTTGACTCCAATTTAAGAGAAGTAAGTAGAGATTTCCTCTTGATGCTAAATATAGTATACCAGAATTTTGCTGTTATGTTGTTTTTCTATGTGTGTTAAATTCTTCATAAGATACATTCCTTCATAAAATCACTGAAATGTTATGCTTGGATTGTGGGCTCTGGAGCTAAGTTATCTGACTTGAAATTCTGACCTTGCCTTTATGTGCAAGTCAACTTATTTTATAATTTGTAAAATGAGGGTGCGAAGAGGGGGAAGGGGGGAACTACTTGCATCCTATATTGTTGTAAGAATTGATTTGATAATGTAAAGCATTTAAAACAATTGAATGTTTGTTAGTTTTATCATTCTTGTTATTATTAATAGTTTATTAATACTAATAAACTGAAGCTCTCAGTTTGCAGGGGTAGCAAAGGACTCTTTATATTAAATGTGTGGGGCCCTCTAGGGGTGATTTGACTGGAAAACCCAAAGTATTTCTAAACTTCTGGTACTTCTTCAAAGATGAATTACAATACTACAAAGATGGTAGTGGGCCGGGCATGGTGGCTCGTGCCTGTAAGCTTCAACCTATGAAGCGGCCGGGGCTAGGGATCGCGGTTCGAATCCCGCCTGGGGCCTGTAGCGAGACCTAGTTCCAAAAAAATAGCTGGGCATGGTGGTGCACACCTGTAATCCCAGCTACCTGGGAAGCTGAGGCTGGGGATTGCTTGAGTCTGGGGTACCCCGGGCAACCAGAGCCTGCGGTTCCATGGGCAAAAATAGCGAGACCTAGTCTCAAAAAAAAAACCTCAAAAAACAAAAAACCAAAGATGGTAGTTATTGTCTCACAGTTTCTAATTATGGGAGTGGGTGGTTATGTGTTAGGAAACTGGGGTTGTTAACTGAATATTAATAAGAAACTGGAAAATGTAGGAGTGTTCTGTTTTGTCTGTAGCTCTGATGATGCTTTCTTACAGATCTGTGGATTTTTAGTTTTTACTTAACTGATAAGTGTCTCCTGGTAGGTACTTTTTTTCCCCCTCCATGAAAAACAAATATTTCTATTTAAGTTAAAAAATGTATTAAAGTTTTAATGAAAATAGGTTCTGTAGAAATTTTCTGAAAAGCTGCTATTTTATTGATAAAATGGTTTGATGGTTAGACTGATGGCTAAAGTACTCATGTGGGGTCTGAGCCAGTGAAAGGATAGTGGAAATAGCAGCAGATAAACCTACATGTGCTGTTCTCCCAGAAGGGCATCACATGAACTACTATCAGAAATAGCTTTCTTGATCTTTCCTGAATGCCTGTTATTTAAAAAAAAAAAAAAAGATTAATTCAAAGAAGTAGGGGACCATGCTCTAGTGACTACTATTTTCACTCTTGGGTTCTTTCCTATTAATACTTTGTTTTGAATTTTGCAGGAATTTGAACATGATTATGTCATATTTAAATCCAAAATTTTGGATTTTGACCGAAGACTTGGGACAATTCTTTGTGAAGCTTTCTTTAGCTGTAATGGTTTAGAAGCTGCATTTAAGGTTAGTTTTGAAAATGCAAATCATGAAAATATTCTAATAATGACTCCATCAAACTCTTAGATGAATGGAGTGAATATGTTCCTTTCTGATCCAGGTAAACTTTAACTGATCACATATTCTTCATAGCTCACTGAGTTATAAACTTTGATTAATGCAGTAATGGATAATGAAGTTTACTTTGGACAAGGCCAGTTTTAGGACTTTCAACTATTGAAGTTTTCTTGTATTCAGTCTTAGCTTTTATTACTTTTATAACAAGTTGGTGGGGCCAACAAAACACTGATTCAAAATAAGAATGAAAAAAATTAAGCCATTGTGAGTAGTGAAAAATATTTGAAGAAGTTTTTTCCTTTACCCCTCCACTTTATTGCTCTGACTGAAACAAGTAGCAATTTATATACTGATTTTTTCAGGCATGCAACACTGCTGACTACAGGGCACACAATTACTTATGTATCAAAGAAAAATGTCGCTGAGAATTGTGATGCCATCAATTATATTATGTCCAGGCTCAGAGATGTTAAAACATGAGTGTTTATTGTAGACCTGAAGAACTAAGCTATATAGGTATTTAAAGTTGTACATAAAAAGGTATCTTGATAATCCTCCTTAAAGCTTTTAGCATGGGCTACAGGGACGCATATGAAACTTAGTGGTTTCATGAAAATCAATTCACAAGAATTGCAGGGAATATGAAATTTAAGTGGCATCCCACAAAAGGAATTGAGACTTTGTCAGATGAATCTTGACTAGAGCATCATGAGCACAGTTCATTGAAAATGGAATTGCAAAATGATGTCTCACACAAACACACTCATGTAGGATTTGTTTTTGTTTATTTTGCCCTTCAAATTAAAATGAACTGGCTGCATGGTGATGAAGCTGCTCATGTTTTCTGGCCCTAGTCAAGCATTTTAACTTGGAAAATTCTCAAGGATCACAAAGTTCTTTGTTTTCCTTTAAGAGCTCTTTGATGGCTATGAGATGGTATCAGTTGAGATGTATTGTTTGTTATAAAATAAAACAATGTGTTAGCCCCTTTCTCAGAAATAACTGTTGTATTTAATGGTGTCAGTCCTTTCAAGGGGCTAGATATGCTTATGTATTTATCTTTGGTAAAAGTGATATGTTCTGGTCCTGAGAACCTTTTTTTACATAGCTGCAAATTATAAAGATTTTCCTTGCTTTTATAACAGAACTCCACAATATTATTTTTAATGGCTATTAGTAGTCTGTAATAGCCTCTGTTACAGGAACTGCTCTCCTGCTTTTAGAAATAACTAGAGGTAAGAATGTGAAATGAAATCTCAGTCAGATTTCTAATCCATGTCTCGGCTTTCTCACAACCGTTAATGTATATTCTGTTTCAGCACATGCCATTTATTTATTTTTAACAACTTCACCTTCCCTTATTGTCATGTGTGATTTGCTTTAACTTTTAACATATTTGTACTGTATCTACTGGAAATTATGTGGTCCTGCCTTTATAAGCTCTGCAGGAATGGGACTTTATCTTACAGTTTTCATTATATGTAGAATGCCTTCTGCAGTGCTATATATAAGGCAACATGTGCATGCTTGAGATTAGGAAAACTAATCGACATGGTAAGAAAGATACATTGCAGAAAGAGTTGTGGCGAAGGAAAAATTACAGGGTTAGGTATTTAGGGAGAAAATAATTTCTATCATAGGTATAGATGATGAGCTTTGACCTTTTATTGTTGTGTCCCAGGGAATCAGTATTTGTAGACTGTTTTCTGAACACCATCATCAATGCCTGATCTTGAAAAAGACATATTCAGGAACATCACTGGAACCAAACATTAATTTTACTCTTGAAATTGACCCTCAGGAAACAAAGTACTGATGGGTGGCTCTGTAAAATTTACATTTTACATTTTACCTGAAGGTAGGAATGAAGTTAGACTAAAAGTTGTCAGGGAAGTCTTCAGACAGTGTGGTTGAAAGTTATAAAATTTGAAGTGTGTATGGTTCAGATGGCAACAGATTAAAAATACCTTTGAAAGAGGTAAACCTAGGGAAATTAAGTTACTACTTTGAACAGTGTTAGACAAAGCAATATTACAGAATGAAAACAGTAGCAGAAAACAAAGATAAATCTTGCAGATCTCAAATAGGATATTTAGCAATAAAACATGATGGGAATCAATCTTGAGCCTTTGGGGTTGATGTGCAGGACAAAGCCCGTATTCTTCATGTAGTAGTTATGAGTACCACTATGATAGGGAAGCAGAAGGTTCAAATCTTTATTCTCATCATGGATGGTTGTTTCTATATATCTGATATTAAAAAATTGATAATTTATGTCACCTAAAAAGTTAAGGCATTTTATTGCTGCTTTCTGATTTACAGCCTCCTTAAGTGACATTTTCTCTGTCTTTCTGCCTTTACACTTGGAGTTCAATCTCAATAAACTTATCAGGTAGACAAGAGGAGATGTAGCTGAAAGCTTCTGGTATTGTTCCAGCTGTGGCTGATATATGATTGAAAGCAAAAGCTGCGAAATAAATGTCTTTCCCCTACTGTTGTTGGATTACACATTCTTGGTTAAATCTATGAGGCAGTGTTTAATTTTGAATTTCAATGTCCAGTCAAAACTCAGCAAAACTATTTGTGAGAGAAAGTTATTAATTGCATTTTGCTAGGTAACAACTAACCCTACAGATTTAAAATATTTAGCAGTTTCCACAGCAGGTAAGTGATATTACCAGGAAAAAAGGCCAGGTGGTGTATTGTCTAAATTGGTCCTTCAGATATGGTTAGATTTATATTTTAGTTTGTATTCCCTGTGTTGGTTTTTTTCCCCCCAGTGAATATATGGAATGTTTATTTTTGGAATGTTTATAAAATGTTTGAGTGAAGTTGTTTTTTTTAATAAACAAAAATTGGAGAATATTTCCTAGTCTGCTTTCCTTACAAGACACAAAGCTGATTACCAGGTTTCTATCTGGTATAACATACCCAGCAAACATTTTATGAAATGCACACAGAGGGAGCAAATAACATAATTTTAAGTGGCACCTTGGTGGATAAGAAGCCTCAGGAAGCACAGCATACTCTGGTGTAAGTGCGCCTTCGTTGGATGGTGGCTCCAGCTCCAGCCCTGTGTGTTGGGGTGTGTGTTAGCCCCTTCCCATCTCAATTTGCTTATGTGAAACATGATCGCATTTTAGCACCTAACACTCTAGTGTTGGGCATATAATCAGCACTGTATAAACATTGGTTATACAAGAATATTTGATTACAGTATTTATTTTTTGGGGGGGGCAAGGAAAGTTCCACACTAGCACACAGAAGAATTCATACAGAAAACAAGACAGGAAGCTTACAGAAATCCAAATTAGGCTCACCAGATAGAATTGTAGAAACTGGGGATGAAGGTTAGTTTGAGATCTGTGGGCCCCATGGGATAAATTAGGAGTTTGTGGACCTTCATGCTTATACTTGCTGGTGAAGTGATCCTCTTTCAGTTGACATGTCTGCTGTCTTCTCTTCCTCCTCATTGGCTTCCTCTGCTCACTAGTGGTTTGCTTGCACAAAACTTTGCTGACTTAGCTTCAGTCTATGATGCCTTGATTGTTCTTTTGAGAAAGAGAGTATAATTAATTGAAGGCATTGGTTTGAGCCAGGACTGCACATCAAAGCAACTGTCTGCCTATGGAATGGTTGTCCTGCAACAGCCCACCTCTTCTATCCTAGGCCAACATGCTGGGGTGACTGGGAGTGTGATATGGAGCATGGGTGGCCATGGTAGGACAGTCGCTGTAACTGATGTAATTGCTAATGGGACACTCAAGTATGGAAATCTTGCTCTGTACTTAGATCCACAAAGCATTTTCTAAAACATTAACTGGTGCCCACCAGAAGAAACTGTGAAACTGCACATAGATTGCTTGCAGAAGGTTCATTTCTCCTCTCCCACTGAGGAAGGGAACTGACCTTTAGAATTTGTTTTATGGGATGTCGGGTAATAACGTAAGCTTTAGATTTGAAAGTATTACAGGACACTTGTGATTTTCTAGAGTTTTGTTCACTCTAGTCAGGTAAAGGGTTTAATGGGGGCAATTAGTGAACTGAGTACTTGTATGAAAAACCCCTAGTTCCTAACCTCTCTTTAACTTTGATTTTTACAGCTTTTGACCATATTTGGAAATTTTTTAGAGAGGCCAGTTGTCATGGAAATTTTCAGCCCACATTATAGCACACTGGTGCACATGTTTAATGCAGAGCTGGATATGTGTAAACAATTGTATAATGAACACATGAAACAGGTAGGTAGGGGGGGTAAAGTTGAATATACCCACAATACTGTTTTTGTAGGTAATGGCCAACATCTGCAATTATATTTAATGTTACCTATAGATCAGATACAGGCACTCAAACTTTTAGATTTTATTTTTCTTACTCTTGAATATATGCAGAAAGAGATAATTTGGTTTATATTTGGTCAGCAAAGAAGCAGACTTTGCTCTCAAAGTATAAAATTTTGATTTAGGTATCTTTTTTAATTCTTGGTCAGACTCAAGACCCTTTTCCTATGAACTATTGAAGAGTAGGTTGCCAACTAGATTCTCTATAGCTCTAATCATAGAGTTAGTGACATTTTCTGCAAAAAAAAAAAGTTTCAAACATAACTGTCATTATCAAAATTACCAAATCAGCGCTGGTACAGTACCACTATAAAATCTTAGTGCCACTGTTTAACCGGTGTCCTAATATATCCTTTACAGAAAGGATCCAAATTTGGATCATATATTCTTTATTTGTCATGTCTTTTAGTCTTCAATGTAGATTGAGTCTTCAGTTTTTTTCTTTTTAATATTGAAGTTTTGAATAACATTCCCTTTAATCTTTTAAAATATTTTATTTATAAAACAAAAATAAGAACATCACTACCTTCCATTAAAGTCCTCCATCCTGCTTCTACCATCCCCCATCCCATCTAGCAACCTTGGTTCCAACTGTCAAAGTCCACTGGTCTATTGTTTTATTTATTCATTTGCTTTGTTTCCCTATATTCCATGTGTAGATGAGATCATCCAGTATTTCTTTCTCCTTCTGACTTCACTTAGCATAATACTGTCAAGTATTATTTTGCTACAAATAGCAACATTTCCTCTTTTAAATAGCTGAGTAATATTCCATTGTGTGTATGTGTCATCTTTATCTGTTCATCTCTCAATGAGCACTTAGGTTATCCACTTTGTCATTAGTGCTGCACTAAGCAGTTGTTATAAGTCTTTTTTATGTGAGCCTATCTCACAGGTGTGAGATGACAAAACTTTTACACTTTAATTTCCTTATGGAGATAAAGAACCCATTTTTAGCCCATAACTCTTCTGCTAACTGAATTGCTTATCACATATATTTCATATAGTTGTGCTATTAAAGTACCAAAACGAACATTTGCTTACAGTGTTGGAATGTACTCTGATTTGATGTTCTCTGTCTTTCTCTTCACCAAAATACTGATTTGCAGATTGAACATGGAAATGTAGTTCTTAATAAAAACATGCCATTTACCTCAGGAAATATCAAGTGGGTTAAGGAGATTCTTGAAAGACTTCAAGTGTTTTGGTCAAATTTTGCATCTCACCATTACTTGTAAGTAGTAAAATTACCCTAATATAATTTTTAGAGGGCAATGAATTGTTCATTTTCACATTTTAAGAGTCTTTGCTTTATTAAATTCTTTTCATTAGCTTGACCCATTGAGAGGAGGTTTCGCAATGCTTTTAGAATAGGTTTAATGGAACTCTTAAAAATTCATATATGTTCATATTTTCAGGTCCTTTTCACCCACAATACATATGAAGTTTTTTTTTTCCTTTCTACAATAATTAACATACCTTTTATTTTACAAACCTTTGACCTTCTGTTTTCTCTGAAGGAATTAGTGTCTTGTTATTGGCATTTAGCAAATCATTGGGGCTTCAATCACTTCATTATCTTTTAAAGCAAAGACCATTCATAAATATTGGAGCTTCATTATTTTTATCCAGAATTTTATAGTGTATTTTATTGCTTTTCATTGTCTATTTTGTTATTATAAAGTAGTTAGCTGAAATTTATCAGATGGAAAGTAGAAAATCTGTATTCCTACAGATTCATGGAAAATCCTGAAGATGCCTTAGTTTATCAGAAGTATGTTGAAATGACAACTTTGCTAGACCAATTTGAAAAGCATATCTATAATGAATGGAAAAGTAATGTGGATGAAATCTGTGAATTCAATTTGAATCAACCCTTGGTTAAATTCAGTGCCATAAATTGTCTTCTCAGTGTGAACTTTGACCCAAAGGTAGGGATTTGATGTTTTAAAGATATTTTATAGATACCATTTTTTATGTTCCTGATAGTTCATTACTTTTATTTTGGGAAAATATCTGTGCTAGCATATAACCATAAATGATATCTAATAGGTTTTTGCTTTGGAGATTTGTTTACCAAAGTCTGTAGTAATCACTGTTAGTTTGGCTTGTAATTGTTTATTTACCATTCCCACCTACAGTGGATAAGTTACTTGAGGGTGGGATCTGTTTCATTTTATTTTTGTTTTCTGTGTGGCTGGCAAGTATCTGGCACTTGGGAATACTTAATAAGTTAGCTCAGCTACATTTAGTCATTAGTCTTCTATCATGTTTTCTGGCTTGGATTACATTCATAACGTAAATACCAGTATTTCTATTTAAGTGAAGTTTCATCATGTAACTATTGGGGAATTCACAAAATGTAAGGAGTAAGAGATTTTCTGCCATAATTTGGGAAGATGATGGTGATTTTGTCATAATTTCTTTCAGAGGGACATTAAGCTTGAATACACAGGTCAGATTGATGGTAATTTGTATTAAACAATTTTTAGAAAAACGGCATATAAATGTCAGAATACTCAACAAATAGTTCAGTTTAAATTACCTTATTAAAGAAATCTCTTATTGTATAAAATAACAGAAATTTCATGTTTTATGAAAATGTGTGTTTTCTCAGAATTTCACAGTATTATGTGATAACGAAAATGCAGGAATTTTTTTTTTTTTATACTAAGTGTCACTATTTTTGCCTGTGGAACCACAGGCTCATGTTGCCCAGGGTACCACGGACTCAAGCGATCCCCAGCCTCAGCTTCCCAGGGAGCTGGGATTACAGGTGCGCGCCAGCACACCCAGCTATTTTTGGGGGACTAGGTCTTGCTACATGCCCCAGGCAGGACACAAATCGCAATCCCTGGTCCCAGCCGCGGCTTCCTAGGCTGCCGTTTACAGGCATGCGCCACCATGCCCGGCCATTGCAGGAATTTTATAGCAGTTGTACATGTGTGTTTTATTGTACATGTGCACATATCTGTATAAACGTGTAAATATGTGTATATTTTAAATAACCTAGCCCCAAGTGTGAAAACTTACTAGATAACGAGGTATAAAATAATCTCTTTACTTACACAAATTATATGGTTTATGGTTTATATGATTTATAGAAAAGGGCATATTTAAGAATATTTCTGACTTTCTATCACCAAAAATATGTAGAAAAATCTCTGGTTGAATTTCTAGATAGTGGTGGTTCAGTGGTTGCATTCTTTCCTGGCAGTACAAACTTAAGTATTTAGGAAGTAGGAAAGTTAGCCTTATTAAATTTGATAGCCACAATTTACAACCAAATATTCCTTAAAATATTAAAACATCGCTTTGTTTCCAAATCTCAGTATACATAAGTGACTCAGAATGAAGAATTCCCTCTTCTGATTTTATAAAAACAATTTGTAGAAACTAAATTCCTGGTATGTTTTAGGAATAATTCCAAAGATTCTACTTGAGGGTACTATAAAGACACAAAATACATTGTACTAGTTAACCTATGGAGTTGTAACTTGAAGGCAACTGGCATACCTTCTTAAGCAGCTGTGCAATCACAGGACTTGTGATTTAGGAATATTGTCAGTGTGCCACATCATGATGTATACATTTCTATGAATCAATGTCCTCTGAAGATTGTGCAATAAAAAGCACAGGGCCTGTGGAAAAATTAGGGCTAGAGGTGTAGTACTCAAAAAAACCTGTGTCAGTGATACATTAATAATAGATTAAGTTTAAGAAAGAACAGTTGCATAGCTTAATGCATTTAAAAAGGTTAGTACAATAAATGGCACTTCTTGACAAAGATATAAAGTTGGGGCTACAACTTGTGAAGTGAAAGGAGGATTATTTGAAACTAGACAAGACCTTATACCACCAGATATGGATGTGTGTGGTTGATTGCATAACCAGTGAGCTGGAGTACCTGATGGATACTTGAGGTGTGTGCATAGGAGAAATTTGTACATATCTAAGCTTTTGGGTTCAATTGGGTGCTGTTTTCAGCTCTTACCTAGTATTCTTGCTGATGAAATTGTGCGTAAGCAAAGATAAAATCTGTGTCCTCCGATTGCTCCCTAGTATATTAAAAAACATTGGAGCAAGTGTGTGTTTTCTTAATATTATGACAGAACTAATGGTACTAGAAAAGATTGTGGGCTTCCATTCCATACTTTGATGTGCATATGTTGCCATCTTTTGCTTGAATTCTTTCTGTAGCAGAGGGCCATAGTTTGATTTATACCTTTATTATTTTAGTTACACATCATAGGGAATGTGTGATTTTACTTTTTAAAAGCAGATGGAACAAAAGCCACTTTGACAATTTGGAAATGTAATCATCATTGAGTGTTTTGATTCTAATTTGTGTTGGAATGAGATTCTTAAAATATGTACTAATCCTTGATTTTCTTTTAATAGCTAGTGGCTGTATTGAGAGAGGTAAAATATCTTCTGATGTTGAAGAAGTCAGATATACCAGATTCAGCATTAGCCATCTTCGAAAAAAGAAACACAATTTTAAAGGTTTGTGATTTTAGAGGTTAGGTGCATATTTTAAATGGTAGTATTTTGACTTTTAATTGCTACCATACAACCCAACAATACCTTTTTGCCTCTATAATAAAGCAACTTTAACATATTTGGCACTTTTTTATTTTGGGCTTTTCTTTACTCAGTACATTGGAATTCTTGAACTTCTTGTGCAAGGATATAATAAGTTAAAACAGACTCTTCTGGAAGTCGAATACCCTCTGATTGAAGATGAGTTGAGGACTGTTGATGAGCAGCTCCAAGTAGTGGCAACAAGACTGACATGGCAGCATGACTGCTGGGGGTATGTGGAGAAGGTGAAGGTGACAACCACAGAGTTGCAGCACCGAGTTGAGTGCACACAGGCCAATGTGAAGGTGATCCAGCAAATGATGAGGGCTTGGGCAGAGTGTCCACTCCTCCCCAGGAGAGAGCACAGAAGGGAGACTGCCTTTGCTTTGGAAGACAAGGGTGATTTGTTCACTAAAAAATACAAGCTCATCCAAGAAGATGGTTGCAGGATACTCAACTTGGTAGAGGTAATTGCTCTATGACCTTAAAACGTGTCTTTCCAGGTAGTTTAGAAAATATCAAAATATTTAATAGTACTCTTACTGGATCAAAAATGTTTCATGTTTGGTTTTGTTAAACCTTTAAAATGGAAGAATTTATTTCTTGCCTATGATTAATATAACTCTCACTGGTCTCATTCTGAGGGAGGAGTTTGGAATGTGAGCTATTTTACAGAAAGGCTAGAGATGGCATCATTATCTTTGTCATGATTGCATCATTTTTTGGATGCTATTAAAAGCTACTACTGTTGGTGTTGGTTGAATGCCTGTTGGTATAAGCCATCTTGTTTTACTTCATCTCATGTGACCCTCAAACTTCTCCTAAGGGTGGTAATAATAGCTACTCCATTTTAAGTAAATATTTGAGTTTTTTAAACAGTAACAGTCACTATTCTGAGTTTATTGATTTAAGAGGAGACAAAAAAAAATTCCAGAAGGAAGAAAAATAGCAACCCCCTCCACCCCCCTCAAGCATCCCTTACATTTTAATCAGGGAAGATGGAGAGAAAAAACAAATATTAGTGTATCCCTTGGTAATAAGAGTAGTAGTAGAAAATAAAGCAGAGCAGGTGGATGAAGAATTGAGGGGTGTTTTGTATAAGGTAGTTAGAAAGACCTCTTTACTAAGCTAACAACAGAGAACTGAAAGAAAAACAACATGCTGTGCCATGTGGATAATAGGAGAAGGGTGGTCTAGATGGTGAAAAATACTATCTGTCACTGAGGCAGGAGCATGGTTTGCCTGAGAACCAGTTAGAGAGCCGCTCGGCCTGGAATGAAATTTTCAAGGGTGTTGTAGAGGATGAAGTTTGAAAGTGACTGAGAATACATCATATAGGACTGAAAAGGCATTATGAGAATGTTGACTTTCTCTGAGGGAAAATAGCAGTTAGAGACTCTGCTCAAAGTTTCTTTTTTTGAGATTATATCTCCCTTTTTTGCCCATGGAACTGGAACTACAGGCTCACGTTGCCCAGTGTACCACGAACTCAAGCAATCCCCAGCCTCAGCTTCCCAGGTAGCTGGGGTTACAGGCATGCACCACCACTCCCAGCTATTTTTTTGGGACTAGGTCTCGCTATGTGCCCCCGGTGGGACTCGAACCATGATCCCTGGCCCCAGCCATGGCTTCCTAGACTGCCGCTTACAGGCATGCCCGGCCTTGGCATAACATTTTTTAAACAACTGACTGACCATGGAAGAAATATCTTTTAATGAGTATTCCTAGGCCTCACACACTGTATGCACAACCTCTGGCTGTCTTGAAGTGCATCCATGTCTGGTACTCTTGTGTCCCATTAACTTATCCATTACTTCACCCACATTCATGTGCTTGAACCTTCATATAGTTTAAGTACAAAGGGAACTTAGACTTACCCGGGCCAGTGCTTTTCCCAAACTGTTACTCTGTAGTATTCATATGTTGTTTGCAAACTACCTTTTTTGTGTTTGAGAAAGGTTTGAGAACAACTGAATTAAGCCAAGTTAAAAGGTGCACTTTGAATCTCTAGGGAAGACCTAGAGATTATAGCACTTGGTTGACTTTGTGATCCTTGGATGTCCTAGAAGTGTTCTCTGAAGGACCAGTTTGAGATACTTCATTCATAGGCAGGGTCCTAGAAGGCAAAGAACAAAGGCATGTAGAGTTAGCAACAGAGGAAAAATCTGTTGATTTTTCTATTAAAGAATAACTTTGGAATGTATTTTGTGATTGAACCGAAAGTTACTAAATCTTAATTTGCTCTTAATTGTCCAGATTAAGTTTCTGCAACCTGGCATTTGAATTATTCCTGTTTTGTACAAAAAGTGCAGTCCCTTTAACAAATTATTTAGATGGAAAACATTTTTATGTTCATTATTATTACTCACTAATATTTGTATGTTTCTAGGAAAATCGGAAGCTCTTCAATGCCAATCCTTCTCTGGATACTTGGAAGATTTATGTGGAATTCATCGATGACATTGTGGTAGAAGGCTTTTTCCAAGCTATAATGCATGACTTAGACTTCTTTCTAATGAATACAGAAAAACAGTTGAAGCCTGCACCATTTTTTCAAGCACAGATGATCTTAATGCCTCCAGAGATTCTGTTTAAACCTTCTTTAGAAAGAGAGGCTGGGGATGGCTTCTATGATCTGGTAGAAGAAATGCTTTGTAGTAGCTTCAGAATGTCTGCTCAGATGAAGCGAGTAGCAGCACATCTGGAAATAGAAAATTATCAGGTATCTCCACTGTAAATAACCATCAGCTTTTATTTAATATTAATGGTTTTAAAATAATTTGTGGTACTGGGGCCCACAAAAAAAGAAGTTAGTGGAAAAAATACTGCAGCTTTTGGTATTAACAACCACCCTCTCTTTGAAGAACTTCTTTGGATAATGCTATGTTGCACATAATTCATAGAGTAGGGTTGATTTTAATAAGCACTTGGTTTTCCTCTTATTTAGAACGACATGGATAACATGTTAGGTCTGGCAGAGGTCCGGCAGGAAATAATGAAGAGAGTGGTAGATGTCATCAGTAAAGTTTTGGACTTCAGAAATACCCTGGATACATATGCTTACCTCTGGGTGGATGACCGGACTGAGTTTATGAAGCATTTTCTCTTGTATGGCCAAACTGTATCATCTGATGAGTTGGATGCCCATGCAAGTGAAGAAATACCTGAACAGCCGCCAACTCTTGAACAATTCAAAGAACAGGCAAGAAAAACACTTAGTGTTTATTGTTGTTGCCTTTAGATTAATTGGATTGGTTTAGTTAATTTTTTTCTAATTTCAGATTGACATTTATGAAGCTCTGCATGTTCAGATGACCAAGTTTGATGACTTCAGAGTGTTTGATAGTTGGTTTAAGGTAGACATGAAACCTTTCAAAGTGAGCTTGCTAAACATTATTAAGAAATGGAGCTGGATGTTTCAGGAGCATCTTTTGAGATTTGTCATCGACAGGTAGTCTTTTGTGCTTTGGTATTTAGAATTAAGCTTTTAACACCTGACGGCTTTCTAAAATTGAGATATGGTTTTAGGAGCATTAATAATGCCAGTTTTATAGTGGAGAATACAAGTAATATTAAATTAGCAAATAATGAAAAGATATTTTCAGAAACCTAACATTTTAAATGCTTAATGTGCTTAATTTGTGTCTGTGTGTATTGATTTTGATGTGTGTGCATATATATATATATATGTGTGGGTGTGTGTGTTTGTGTGTTTATATTTAATAGTCTGAATGAGCTACAGGAATTTATAAAAGAAACAGATGCTGGTCTTCAGAGAGAATTGAATGAAGGTGATCATGATGGTCTTGTTGACATTATGGGGCATCTTCTGGCTGTTAGAAGCCGACAGCGAGCTACTGATGAACTCTTTGAACCACTGAAAGAAACCATCACACTCCTGGAAACCTATGGCCAGAAGATGCCTGAGCAAGTCTACATTCAACTGGAGGTATGTGTAGTGGTAAAATGGTCCTAATACCCACAGCTGAGGATCTCTTTTAGCCAAGATCTTCATGTGTGCTCTTGATAACAACCTCATAACAGCCTACTGTGTAGACATTAATGTCTTAATTTTACAGCTTAGCTATTTGAAGGTTTAAGGCCATTGAATAACTCTGTCAAGGTCACACAAGTAGTGTAACTTGTCAACACTCCATTCTAGGCTTGTTTCATAACAGACTCTTAACTGCTACATCACATTGCCTTCTTGTTAGAAGATGCCTGGGTAGAGAGAGTCTGTGACTCTTTTTGAGTTCCACTTTTTTAAACATGAAATCTTTTGAACATGAAATATATCCAAGCTCTTTTTCATTTAAACTGCCTGTCAGAGGGCCGGGCATGGTGGCTCATGCCTGTAAGCAGCAGCCTAGGAAGCCGTGGCTGGGGCCAGGGAATGTGGTTCGCATACCGCCAGGGGCATATAACGAGACCTAGTTCCAAAACAATATAGCTGGGCGTGGTGGCATGCACCTGTAATCCCAGCTACCTGGGAAGCTGAGGCTGGGGATTACTTGAGTCTGTGGTACCCCGGGCAACTTGAGCCTGCAGTTCCACGGGCAAAAATAGCGAGACCTAGTCTCAAAAAAATAAACTGTCAATTGAGAAATGTTTAGTTTTTAGAAACATATTGTGGACATGTTACAGAAAAATCAAGCAGAGGCTCAGATAAAGACAGACCTTAAAGCAAACCCTTGAAAACTGACCATAGATCTGAAAAATCCAAGAGGGGAGGGAGAAAGGGAAGTGGGGAGTCCAGGGGGAGGGGTACGAACAGGAATAGGAACACAATGGAGTATGGTGAAGGACTGTGGGAACTCTCATGTCGGGAGTGCTATACTCACCACACCTGTTGGGAGAAATGCGATATTGTTAAAAAAATTAAGATTCTAAGATAATGATGCCTCGTTTAAAAAAATATTAGAAAAATTAACAGTGATTCCCATTTAAAAAAAGAAAAAGTAAAACCCTGTTTGGGGAAGTCACTGTGTTTTCTAAATAGGATTTCTTTGCCGTTCTCCTGTTTCTGTGCTTGGAAGAGTTGGTAACTATTATGTCAGAGAACAAAAACAGTATTTTCAGTTATAGTTGAGATTATGAAAAGCAGTATGACAGTGCAGGCTGGCCATGGGCAAAAAGTAAGATTCATAAGCAGTTTAAATTGCATGTGGAGGATGTCCTGATTTTAATAAATCAACTCATGATAGTCACTATTTTCCAAATAATTTTTAGTGCTAAAAAGCCTTTACACATGGATGTGTCCTCACAACTTATCTATAATATCCTCGAAAGCTAAGTAACTTGCTAATCTATAGAGCTTGTTAACTCTTGTCCCTAAGAAACTTTTATTGACCGCCCCCCCCCCCTTGCTTCCTGAATACTATCTAGTATCTTGAAGAGGTTAAATTCTCATCCCACCTGCATCTACTGTGACCAAAGGGCTAAGAGACCTGAGTCCATTGATGTGACCTTTGTGACTTCCCAGCCATGGGCCCTGAAGGAAATTCCCTGTACTAGTTAGATTTCTTGGGGCGGGTGGGGGATCAATAGGAAATGCAAAGTGAAACTGTACAGGTGAGGATGCAGCGTTTTGAAGAGATGAAGATAAGAGCACAAGTAGGTTCAGAACCCAGGTCTCTTGGTTTCCTTGCACCATGTTGCCTCCCAGGTGTTTTGAGCCCAGAAACATAAGGATCTTCTGGTGGAAGTGAACACATTCTGTCATGTGGGATCTTACAGACATAAAACAATTTAAGTCAAAGAATGTGTTTTATATTGATAGCTCTCCCCTACTACACCAATACAAATTATACTTAGCTCAGTGTACTTTTTGTAATTGGCCGTTACTGAATCATTGGTCAAATATTTACTGAGGGTCACAAAATAGTCTTTAGAATCTTTGATTGTTGTACTTCAGTCGCTCAAGTGGAGTCCATCTCCAAGGTTGTTTTAGGTGACAAAACAATTTCAGTGTCCCAGGAGATGACCCAGAGAAACACCGCTTTGTAGCCTGGCCACAAGGAATGCTTTCAACAGCAATTATGCATAACAGTCCTCCAAAGAAAATAACTTGGTGGCGTCCTATTTTCATTGTTGGATGGAGAGCAGAGTTGAGTCGCTACCTGAACTATTTATTGCTTCTCTTATCCTACATCAAGTGGGAATTAACCTTTCCTTCTTTTCTCCTCTTCTTACTTCAGAATCCTAGTAATTTAAAGTTAACCTAAATGCTCAAACTCTCATCTGAGTCCAAGTACACACAGAGCTTTGGGAGCTAGGGGAATGTAGAGGATGAGACTGATTAACATTTTCAGCTCTGCCTCTCAGATTCAAGGCATCTTTTTCACTTCTTAAATTGCTGACCATGACTTGCTTCATGGTTGTCAGAGGTTTGTAAAATCATTTTCAGAGCACTTTGATTTTATTCCCTCAACAACAAAACAATTTGGAGTTTTTTATGTGTGTTTTGATAAGATTTTAATTTATTCTTACATAATAAATCATGCCTACGAATCATGCTTGAGGACCCAAATGTGATATGTCAGGGGTCTGTTTGAGTTTCAGCCTGGCTCTGAGTCTATGGAACACTTGAGGTTTTTTTTTCCTTTTTTTTTTTTTTTTTTCTTAATAAACTCATACCACAGTAAGAGATGTATCATGGTCTACAATAAGGATTAGAATTATTTGATCCTATACAATTGATTTGTTTTAGGCATTGAAGCAATTTCCCATTTGTATATTTGTTTTTTGTAGGAATTACCTGAAAGATGGGAAACTACCAAAAAGATTGCAGCAACTGTCAGACATGAAGTGTCTCCTCTCCAAAATGCAGAAGTCACTCTTATAAGAAAAAAATGTGTTTTGTTTGATGTAAGCTAGCTGTCACATCCTTTTTAAGAAAGATTTTACAAAGATAATTGAAGCTATTTGTTGGCGATTCACTTACAATTCTTTTCTGTCTTGATCAGGGAAAACAGACTGAGTTCAGAGAGAAATTCAGACTCAATGCTCCTCTTGATTTTAATGCAGGAAATCCATACACAGTGCTTGATAAGGTAATACTGGCTCAGTTATCTTGTTTGTTACAATAGCTATTTTAGGAAACAGTTTTAGGCACTGAAATATTGCTCTTTTGTTCTTATTTTGCAATAAGAAATGAGAATTAACTATTTAACACTCAGTTGTAAACAAGTTTCACTAAGTAAATTGTGTTTTAAATTACATCTCCCAAAGTCACTCTCTTCATCAAAGTAATCATACAAGTGAAAATAACTATTTTTAAGCACTTTACATGTGTCTGTGTACAAATTACCTATATTTGTATTACCTTACAATGTTTCCTTCAGTTTTTTTTCAATATCCCTTGCTGTGGCTTCTATTATTGTCTTTTTTATTTTTAAAGATAAACCATGTATAGTTAAATTGTTGGGTATTTACACAGTGAGAGAACTAGTACCAAAATTCTCCGTCTACATATTTTTAATTGAGGAATGTTAACCATTCTGGGATTAACCATGTGACAAGTTGCTCATAATTTTGACTTATTTTTAACTCTGTATACAAATATTAAGTTATTCAATTCTTTTATAGCCTATTTTTAGCTGACTATAATACAATGGGCAAATAATCCAAGAGGGTAATTCATGAGGCTTAACATTAATGTTTAGAAATTTTTTTTAGAAAAATATTTTTGTTTTTCTAGGAAATCTTAATCTAGCAGTCAAGTGAGATAATGACTTTGTGAAACTTAGACCGGGAATCTTTGCCTTCTTTCCCTGGGCTGCCCTCCTGATAATACTTCATGTTGAAGATAGACTTCAATCTTTAGACTGGTGGAGAGCTTCAGCTTCCACAGCTTTTATCTTGCTTTCCAAATGTTGGGTTGAACTTAAATTTAATTGCTTTAAACTTATTCAGGAAACATCATTCTGTAGCATAAGGTCTTCTCTTTTCCTTGGCTGAAGAAAAGTGGTTAATATATTCATTGAAAGGGAGTGGGTTAGAATATGCTAATAGAGTTGTGTTTTCTGAAAGATTATATTTAACTTGCAGTTGTTCTCAGCAGATTGGATGGGAAGATGTTTTTTACTTGACTAACCAATGGTCTGTGTGTAAACATTTACTATAGTTATCGTTTACTGAATCCTACCATTTGCACTCTATACTGTAATAACATATAGTTACATATTTCAAAATCAAAGTTACCTTTTCCTGTGGAATGTGTTGAGAGATGTTTTAAATATAGTAGGGTTGGGTTGTCATTATTTAGAAGTTCTTTTCTTGTGTGTTTGTTCAGCATGCATATCTGATATTTATCTAATTAGATTCAACCAAAGGCATGTGTATATTTGTTCTGGACTAGTATGGTACACTACAGTGCCCCAAACCTCTCACCCTGCAAAATAGAAACCATTGACACCCCCCCCCCCCCAATAAGGATAGTGTTATGGTGAATCTCTACTTTTCCATGAGATTCCTTGCTAATGTTTCATTATGTTCTAGTATTTCTTCATTCCCAAGGGTACACTAAATAGGTAAACTAACATTACTGGGTATATTATTAGTATAACTAATAGGAGAAGTGATTAAGATGCTTTGAGAATGTGATAGACCAGACATTTTGAACAGTAGTCTTCTGTAAAGCATACTGAAACAGTCCCAGATGTATAACTAAAATCTATTGCTGAAATTGTAAGAAAACAAGAAAAATCTCTAAAAGATGGGGAAAATAGAGTAGCTGAAACAGGAATGAAAAGTAGAGGCAAATAGAGAAACCTATCATACTGTAAGGGCAAGTGAAAAGTTTAGAACTTTTTGACAAAATTTTTGACAAAATTTCATGGAAAAATAGGTGATGGTCTTAAGAAGTTATACCCCTAGTGAAATGGGGAACTGGGAAAATCCTCCAGTCTGTAGAATCCATGAGTATACCTTCCAGTCCTTGCTAAGATTCAGAGTAGGTCAAAAAAGAAAAAAAAAAGATTTTTCTGGGAATTTGAAAACATAGGCCTGTTCTTACAAGGATTATACTTCAATTTATACTATCCCCTGTAATTAAGGTATTTCCAGACTAGGAATTTGAAATGGCTACAGTTAGCTTTTCATAGCACCTGGTATAAATAAACTCAAATCTTCTCAGGTAAAAAATGATTTCATTCTAGGAATCCAGCAAATGAAGTTCAGTCAGATATACATTGACAATGAAGTCAATAAACACACCTAATCCATAAGAGTCAGCAGAAAGAGCAAACCATACTCTATAGACCCACATAAAATAACAGATGTTAAAGCATGTTTAAAGAAAATGTTGGGAATAAATGAACAAACTGTTTTAAGATGTTCAACAATGAACAGCTCAGTTTAAAAAGGCTAAGAATTTATGAAAATGAGAAATACATAATTACTTTAAAAATACACTTTAGCAACCGGGTTTTAAAAAATAACATTGAAAAAAATCACTTAGAAAGCAGCACTTAGGTATAAGGAGAGAATATATAAAAGAGAGACACAGAGTGAGGAGTTAAAATGGTATTTAATGCTTAACTTCCTAGGAGAGATAATAAAGAGAATATTAGATGGGTAGCAGTCAGAAGTATGATAACTGAGAGAGTTCTAGGACTGGTCAAAGTAGGAATGATTAGATCAGGAAATTCACTGAATTCCTGCTGGGATGCATGCAAAGTCAGCTTCTACATGCACTGTAGGGAATGGCAGAATACCAGAGATTGGAGAAAATATTTACAGGAACTGGATAAGAAAAGATAGATGACATGCTGTGCGCCATTTGCAAACCAGAAAAGTCATTGCAAACGAGATAAGGAAAACCTCTCACCTTAACCAGTTCTCAGAAAACTAGGGACTGATTTACTACAATGACCTTCTGAGACTACAGTGGCGCTGCTGGCTTCCCTAAATCAGAGATAGTGACCACCTGCCTACATTCCCCATTTCTCACTTATTCTTAGGCTTTAGAATGTTAATTGCCTCTCAGGTTTGTGTTTGTCTTCTTTGAAATTCAACAGACCCTCACCCTGTATCCCTATAAATACCCCATCATTTTGTCCTCATGGGGGATATGAAGGGAGGAGGAGGGATCAATTAATGCACAATTGTGACAAATCAATAAAATGAATTTTAAAAAATTAAAAAAAAAAGTTGCCTCATGGTCCATATCTCCATTTGACCCCTGGCTGTGGCTGGGTAAATCTCTTCTCCTATATACATTTCTCTGTACCTTGCGTCTGGCAGCCAACAGATGACTCGTAAGAATGGTGATGAAATTAAAAACAAACCTCATCAACAATGTGGCTGGAGGTACTGAATATTTTCCAAATTGTATAAAGTTATGTTTTAATGACAAGAATAAGAGTTATTTAAGATAATTGAAGTGGAATGAATGGATCACTAACAAATCACCACAAAACTTCTAGTGCATACATTTTAGAAAATAGAAGATCAGCAAAGTCAAATTTGATTCTCAGAAAAGACTACATTGACAAAATTCTGGTGGAATGATAAAGGGGAAAAAGAGAAAATAGTACAGAAAGAAGAAATTTTGAAAAATAGTGTAATTAACAAGAAAATTGAAAACAAAAGAATAATTTTTTTGAAAAAGATAATTTACCAGTCCCAAGAAATACTAAGTCTGAATAGTCCTATAACCACTAAAAATCAGTTGGAAAGTTAAAGTTTACAAGTAGGTAAAATCTTCCAACAGAATAACAGCCTTTGTTTGTTGTGCGGGAGAATTCCAAGGATCCTTCAAGGATTAAATCGTATTCTTACATTTTCAGAAACAAGGAGAAGAATGTGTACTCAAAATCAGCATTATGCATGGCTAATTTTCATAAAATGACCATATGAGAAAGGAAAAATTACAGGATAGTCTTATGTATATAAAGAAACAAATGTACTAACTAAGATATCATTAAATTATATTGATGATTTATAAACAAGTTGAGTTCATTTTTTTTGTGTGTGAAGAAAACAAGTTACAGATAAGTGTACATATTACAGTGCCATAATTACAAAATTATAAACCATGCAAAATAATATATTTACTCATTTGTGTGATTTAAAAGTTTCATATACCACAGGAATGATAAACATCCAATCAAGTGTACTGATTATTATTTCTGGGAATGTATAATGGGGAATAGGATAAAAGATGTCCACAGAGAATGTCATGATGTCACTGTGATGACTGATTTTTTTTTTTTAAATTGACTGATTATTTCTGGGAATGTATAATGGGGAATAGGATAAAAGATGTCCACAGAGAATGTCATGATGTCTCTGTGATGGCTGATTTTTTTAAATTGAATTTTCTTTAAATTTTGCATATATATGTATATTTATATATGTATTACATTATTGTGTACCCTGGGGTTTTCTCATTTCCCTAGTCTCTCTTAACCATCCTGCTCTTTTTGAACAAGTTGGGTTCATTTCAAGAAAAGGTTTGAAAATTCATCATATTAAGAGTTATTATATATGATCATCTCCAGAAATATCAAAAAATCTTGATGCCACTCAACATGCATTTTGATAGAAACTTAGAAGATCTAAATTTTTAATCCATGAAATAAAAGTTCTACATAAACTTCATCAGGACATGGAAATTCCTAGTAACATTGGTGCTCATGGTGAAATGCAGAAAAAACCTTGTTAGTCATCAGAAGTAGAATAAATTGTAATATAGTCATACATATAAATTGAATATAGTCTTAACTTGTAATATAGTCATACATATGTATAGTCATAAATTGTAATATAGTCATACATATGTATAGTCATACATATATACTGTATGTTTATTCATACAGTATATATTCATATATTGTACATACATAAGTATATGTATTCATACGTATACTTTACATATATCATGAATGCACATATATGCCTTAAAAATATCAACTGTTTGATAGGCTAAAACTTAATATTAAGCCTCAAAATCATAAATTTTGATAGATTAGCACTTAGTGCTATATACATATGTAGTGAGAATATTTAAAAATCAGAAACAATAAAAATTTAGATGTGACATTTGTAGTGGAAAGGAAAAGAGTAAACATTTATAGAACAGTAAAAAAATACAGACTGGGCACTGTGGCGCGTGCCTGTAGGAAGCTGCGGTGGGGACTGGGAATTGTGGTTAGAGCAAGACCTAGTCCCCAAAAAATAGCTGGGCACAGTGGCGCACACCTGTAATCCCAGCTACCTGGGAAGCTGAAGTTGGGGATTGCTTGAGTCTGTGGTATCCCGGGCAATGTAAGCCTGTGGTTCCACTGGCAAAAGTAGCGAGTCCTAGTCTCAAAAAAAAAAAAGTAAAAAAATACACATCTTGTTTCTAAAAATATAACAGAAATGAGAGCAGAGTGCTAAGAAACACAAAGAACTTAGGCTCATTTAAGGTTGACAATCAAATGAATTAAAATCACTTAATGAACTGAATATTTAATGAAATAGATATTTAAAAGAGTGTGGGAGAAAATATAAATAAGCAAAGCTAAATCCTTTTGCAAAGCCAGTAACTTTATAACTGTTAAGCTTGCTGAATCAAGAAAGACAAGGGTCGGTACCCAGGGACTCAGAGCTGCACAGTGAGCCTTTAGGTTTCCCTCCTTCATGAGCTCCTCCACTCACTTTGAACTTTTATCATATATGTATAGCACTCTGTCACTAAAATTAAAATTAGAAGTTAATATACCAAGAAAGAAGGAAACAAGTTAGCTTATAACTGGTGTGAACTATTAAGTTTTTCTACAGAGACAGGATGGTCACTGAGCTTGGGTAAAGATAATCTTGTGAAATTCTCATACTGTGCTGTGTGTACTTAGCTCTGGTGTTTCATTTCATGAATTATCCTTGTACTATTGATGATTTGGTGCATTTTAAAATTGAAAATTTTTCATTTTTTAAAGAAGTGATTTAATTTAGAGACTTCCAGAACCTTATCTTTTGCTCCACACCTATAGAATGGAAATCTGTGCCAAAGTTGTGTTCGTAGGCATCTGATGCCATAGCAAATTTAACTGAAATATGTGCAAAGGGAGACTATTGATAAAATGATTGTTTTTTTTTTTTTTTGGAAGTCTGCCTTCACTTTTTGAATAAATGAGTTTGCCCATTCAAAGCCTTCTACATTTACCTGTTAATTGTACCACAACTTTTTTTGTATTTTTCTTTTAAATTAAATTTGCCAATGCTAATACCACAGAATAATCGACTTCTCTTTGTGGTTTGTCATATATTAAGTATATCTGTGTGATGTAAATGTATTTTCTCCTTAGGCAAATCAAGAACTTGAGGCATTAGAAGAAGAAATGCTGCAAATGCAAGAATCTACTCGCCTTTTTGAAGTGGCTCATCCAGAGTACAAACAAATGAAGCAGTGTCGCAAAGAAATGAAATTGCTCAAGGGACTTTGGGATGTCATTACATATGTTAGGGTGAGACGCTGCTTTTTTGAAAACATGTTTTTCCCCTTCTAGTAGTCCTTTTATATAAATATGAAACTTTTAGTGTCCAGATCAAGCTATTTGGATTTTCTGATGTCTTAAAATATGTAGGCATTGGAAACTCTCCGCCCCCTCAGAATTAGACTTTGATATCTTTGTTAGTGGAATATTCTTCCTGAATATTAATTGTTTCTGTTTTTGATTCTGAATGAAGCTTTCTATAATGAATTCACTGATTCACATTCTTTTTGGGAATTATGTAGGATACAAATAAAAATATATATGTGTAATATATATGTAGTAGATGCATATATATACCTATGTACATATTGGTATGTTATGTCTATAACATGTATATGATTATCTGTGGATACTAGCTCATGTATATACCCGTACTTAAACTTAACCATGTGGATATATATAACAGACCCTGACTAAAAATAAATTTATATATGGTTAATTGCATTAAAATTTTAATATAAAAATATATTCCAGAGAACTAGGCAAATCACTTAATAGCATGTGTTAGTATTATATATAAAATACGTATGTAAAAATGATACATGAAAATATATACCCATGTATACAGTATATAGTAATACATATAGTAGCATTAAATATAATGTTCTCTGAAGTTAGTGTAAAGTTACATAAAAATATATCAAGACAGAATGTGGTCAAAAAGTTTGAAAGTCTTTTTGTAGTAGATGAAAATTCTCTTATGAGAGCATATATGTAGAATTATGAAAATCTTGCATTTGATGGTAATATGCATTTTAATTCAGAGTATTCAGTTTAAATGCTAATATGTATGGAATTTGTCATTGCTACTAGAAATTAATATGTCATAATGCTTTAGCCTTACGTTTGATATGTTCTGATTTTTTTGTTTTAGTGATAGGGAACTTTTGACAAGTGCAGTTAATATTTAAGTAATTGACTTTGCACTGGATGAAAGTCATTGTATATCATCAGTTTATATATTTTGCTGTGGAGTCTTGCTTTCACCAAATGTTGTTGACACTTTTATCTGCTTGTACATTTTCAGAGAAGCATTGATAGTTGGACTAAAACCCAGTGGAGACAGATTAATGTGGAACAGATGGATGTAGAACTCAGAAGGTTTGCCAAGGCAAGTTCTATAACTGTCTATTATAAGGATTTATCTTTCTCAGCACCACCTCCTTCCATCTTCCTGTACCTCATATCTGGTGTGTTAGGCATGTGTCCTTATTTATTTCAAACAGGATGATATGAGACTATTTTTTTTTTTCACTCTCACACTGGTGCACTTTTAATTAAGCCTGCCTTTCTGTGAATGAGTAGATATAAGCCTATTAAGAAGAAAGCATTGATGGGTAGCATCATAAACTTCCTAAAGCTGCCTAGAAAGTAGAAAAAAATTAAAAACATCAGAATTAGGTTTTTAAATTCTTTCCTTAGCAACCATTTTGTATTTTAAAAGTTTCTGGAATATGGACTAACTGGGAGTATACCGTTTGTGAATTTATATAGAAAGTTATGATTTGTATTCATATTATTGCTAATTCTGGTGTCCCAAGAGGCACATTATGTACAGAACTGAGCACATTTGAGTATATTGCTGTGATTTTTAGTTCCCATACCCCTATGAAGAAAGTAGAACCTCTTTGGATAAAGCCAAGATACATAATGGTGTCAAGCAGTTAGTTGCTGGTAGTTGTAGGGTCAGTGCTTTATTATCATCTGAGAGCATCCTAGCCTCCACCCTCCACTTTTCTTCCATATTATCCTGTTCACGGACCCTGACTAAAATGTCCCATTGCTTTTGTGGATGCTGTGGGATCACTGTTCCTCATTTCTAGGTTAGTTCCTTCTCTACCATTTAATTTTCTAAGTTTAGAGGACATTGAGACTCCGTTTATCTAAAACTTTTTTTTAAAGGAAGTAGCCTCACACTTTCCTTTGTGCTGAGATTGCTTCAGTATGGAATTTCAATAGCACTACCACATCAAGAGCCATATTTGACACATCTTAAAATCACAAAATCCCCTTTTTAATGACTGCATAGTAAATATCATTTACCATCATGTAAATATACCACAACTTTATGATCCATTCATCTGTTTTGGGGCATTTGGGTTGTTCCCATATCCTGTCTATTGTACATAGTGCTGCTATAAACATAGGCATGCAGATTTCCTTTCAAATTAGTGTTTTTGTATAGATGACCAGAAGTGGAACTACTAGTAGTAGATAGATCTATTTTTAGTCCATTTTAGTTTGGGTGTCCTCCATACAACTTTTTAGAATGGTTGCATCAGTTTGCATTTTCATCCAGTGGTATAAAAATGTTTCTTTTTGGATAAAGTTTTGTCAAAAAGAAAAAAAAAAGGCATGAAATTGCTAAGTTTTGAGAAAAATTTCAAGGCTATCATTTTAATAAGTCAGATTCAGAGGAGGGTTCAGACAACAATCTTATTCTACTTATTTTATTTCTAGTATACCTGTCTGGTAAACTTGATTATGTCCCTGCTTTTAATGTCTCATTGAACATGCTTAGAAACTGCAGATATGAAGCCATTGTATCCAAGTAGCTTGTACATAGTGGCTGGTAACATACCAAGGAATGGAATCTTTTCTGCTTCTTGAAGTTTAATCCTTAACCTAGGCATTAACTGCATTTTCTCTTTTTCAATCCAAAGAAATAAATATTCTTTCAAAATAGGCAAATTATATGTAGGCAAATCCCTATTAATGTTGGGAGCTATTTTATCTCTTTCTCACTTTTCTTCAGGACATTTGGTCCCTAGACAAGGAGGTCCGTGTGTGGGATGCTTATACAGGCCTGGAGAGCACTGTGAAGGACATGACAACCTCCCTAAGAGCCATTACAGAGCTGCAGAACCCAGCCCTCCGAGACAGGCACTGGAGCCAGCTGATGCATACCACTGGGGTCAGTCTCCCAGCTGTCATGAACATGTGAACTTGTTTGTAACTATGAAGTATTACTTCTTGGTTTATATCATCTGGGTTGAAATGAATTTCTTTTAAAGTCTGGTTAAATGGAAGAGGCCAGTCTCCTTGATTCAGAACGAGTATACTGGAAATGCAAAGATCCTCGTTTTAGCTAGGTCTAAATATGCCCACCCTGCTAAATTAATACAGCTCGTATCCACAGTATAGTGGTATTTGGAGGTGGGGTCCTTTGGGAGATAATTCGATCATGAGTGTAGAGCCCTCATGGATGGGATTAATGCCCTTATAATGGGGTGAAGAGGCCAGAACTTGCTACTCACTTCCATGTGAAAAGACAAGAAGGCAAGTACCTGTAAAGCAATCTGTAGGATTTCACCAAGAATCCAACTGCTCTGGCAGCTTCCAGAACTGAGAAATAAGTGTTGCTTGACCCACACAGCATATGGTATCTGTTAAAGCAGCTGAATTAACAAAGAGTTAGCTTTTATCTTTTACCAGCTATGTGACCTTAATAGGATACTGAATCTATTTTGAGTTTTGTTTTTCCTAATAAATTGAGATGGATATTGTCTGCTCTTCTACATCAGAGGATTTTGTAAGGACCAAATAAGATACATGAAGGCATTCTATAGAACATTACAGGGCTGCAAAGAATCTTGCTACTGTGGAGAGAGTCAATTTAGAGATGAATTTAATGGGAAGTTTGGCAATTGTAAGCATTCCTGCTGATTGTCTACAGCACATCTGGGTCCCTGACCCTATCAACCCTGGAGTAAGGTCAAAAGCAGTACAGAGAGAGGGTGACCAACTCACCTGTTTACTGAGAACATTCCAGGTTTTAGAACTTTAAGTCCCACATCTAGGAAAAACCTCAGTCACATGCAAACAGGGTTGTGGAGTTCCCCTTCCCAGAGAGGTGACTGGTTTGAGGAAAGCTGGAAGGTGGGGAGAATCAGAGGATGGCAGCATCCAGAAGCAGGGAGTGAATATTGACAGCAGCAGGTAAGGGAAAAAACTTCCCCTCAACCATGTGACTGAGTCAGCCTTCCATTTACAAAGAAGGTGGTGATTTTAGCCAGTTAGGAAGACTTAAGTTCTTTTTCACAAGTACTGGGATGAGGGTGAGGATTTAAGAAGATGATGAGGAAATCTCAATTATTTTTACATGTATGGTAAATGTGAATAATAATCCTATGAATAAGAGTATTTTTTGTCACAGAAGTAAGATTAAATTAGTGTTAAACTAGGTAAGGTCATGGAAGCAAATTTGAATCATGTTCAGTAAATAGGGTACTTTAGGAAGAAGAGACAAATGAGCTACTATCTGATTTCTGGAAATCAACCAAATTATTATATGAACAATATGATTCTCTTTAAAAGTGGGTTTTGTGGGCAAAGTTGGAGTGAGCTGACAATGGAAAGATGTGTAATAAGAATAATAGTGTGTGAAAATGACCTAAATCTTTATCCTAGCTGCTGGTGGGTAATGCCTTGGTATTTATGGATTAAGACTATCTCCGATTGTTCATACTTTAGAAATAAAGGTATACTTAGCAGCTGACTTGAGTATATTTAGTTGTTATTCATTCCTCTGACCAGTAGGTAAAAAGGAGTCATTAGTATATGTGGGATAAAAATTATGCCTTTTCTTCTATCCTAATCAGGTCAAGATTTTAATAAACGAAGCCACAACGCTGGCAGATTTGTTAGCTTTGAAGTTACACCAAGTAGAAGATGATGTCCGAAGCATTGTGGACAAAGCAGTGAAAGAACTGGGGACTGAAAAGGTAGAATCCTTGGGGCCATTTCTTGATGGGCTAATAACTCTTTGTGTTAACAAATCAAGACTTGGAAGGAGTCCTCACAGTGTGGGAGTGTGGACACAAGACCAGGCTCTTCTCTGCTGCTGGTATGTGACTAGAGCAGCAGACTGACTCCTTGAAGCCACATGAATGTGAAAAACAAGAGGGTTGGCCCAGTTGAAGATGATGGTAGCAGAAACCATAACTTATCATTGACTTTGTAGTAAGTGCTGCTCTAATGTGCTTAATTTGTTAATTTATCTAATAATCTGAGGCAGGAAATGTTCTTATGCCTTTTTTGTCAAAAGGAGACTGAGGTGTAATTGACTTACTCAGATTCACACAAGGAAATTAGCATTTACTTTCAGGTGCTCAGAGTACTGTCTCATGCCATCTAATATGTAATTATGAATTTGTAAATCTGTTTGATAACCTTTTTAGTACCTTGCTGTTATAGCAATCTGTTTTAGTGCAGAATGTAAAACTCAGATTCAATAGAAATGTGATAACAGTGGGATGCTTGTTCCTTTTGTGTGATGGAATTCCTTCTCAAAACCTCATCAACATGAATTATTCGAAGGAAAACATACTGAGCTCAATAATATTTAATACCACTTTTTCTTTAGAACTGTAGTAAAGCTTAAAAGTATCTCTAGGTGATAGCCCATATATTGTTCTTAATACTGTTCACATTGTGCACCTAACTTAATACTGTTCACATCTAGGTTATTACGGAAATCAGTCAGATCTGGGCAACTATGGAATTCTCTTACGAAGTTCACTATCGGACAGGAATTCCATTACTAAAGTCTGATGAACAGCTTTTTGAAACACTAGAACACAACCAAGTAAGATATTTTTAATACATGTTTCTTTTTTATTATGATTTTTATGATTTTAGACTTTTTCTAAAGTTCTAATATGAAGTGTTTATTCATTGAGCATCTACTTGTCCCAGGACCCAGGTGTGGTATCATTTGGGCTTAAAAGATGTGATTACTTGTTCTGAAAGAACTGCTTCTTGAATGGGGGGTGAGACAGAGGGAACCTTAGTGGAGAACAGAGATTAGGTGTGATGGGGAGGGTGAAAGTCTCAGGAAGGATGAAAGACTTATGCTGAACTTGAAAGGATGGGTTGATAGTTGAGACAAAGTGGCATTCAGAAAAGGATATTACAGGTGGGAATGCTTTTAGGGCATCCTGGAGTGCCAGAAAGTGCCTGCCACTCAAAGGATATTTAAAGGTTAGTTTCCTTAAAGAGATAGTCCACTGCACATCATTTATGGCCTTGAATTCCATAGTTCTAGAAATTGGTTATCACTTGATCTTAGCCAAAGACCAAGAAGCAATAGAAATTGGTTATCTTTGGACATGAGAGATAAGGTAAAATACAGAATGTTCAGAGGAAATGATAACAACACTATTGTTGAATATAAGGCATTTAGGAAAATAATCTGGCTTAGAGAAATGATATTACTTTTGGTGTTTTTAGATGAAGGACTTTATGTAAATAGTATATGTGCTGCCGAAGCGAGCACGTGGACTTTATGTAAATAAAGGTGGAGAGTTGAACACAGACCTCAGAGGTTCAGTCCAGAACTGTAGGTTGGGAGGCTTTTACTGGTATCTTGAGAACTAATGAGCTGGGTAATGAAAGATAATCAAGACAACCCAGTTAAAAGTAGAGCTTCAAAAAGAACTGTGTGTGAAAACAAGAGAAGAAATCATAGAGGCAGAAAGATTGATCATAGGAATAGATACAATGCTGCAGTATCATGGAAACCACAGAATACAGACTTTTGCAGAGTCAAATGTTCATATAAATAACAAGATTCATGCAACACACACACACACACACACACACACACACACACACACGTAGTAAAAGCCTTCCAAGTCTCCAAACTTATAGTTCTGGACTGAACCTCTGAGATCTGGGTCTAACTCTCCACCTTTACATAAATGCCTGTCATCTAAATACACCAAAAATAAAACACACAAGAGTAGCATTTAATAATAGAAAACAAGAAAATCCTGCCTTTTATGACATGAATGGACCTTGAGGGGCACTATGCTAAGTGAAATAAATCAAAGAGACAAATGTATGTCTCAGTTTTATGTAGAATCTAAGAAAGCAGACCTAATATAAACAGTAGAATATAAAAAGCTTCTGTACAGCAAAAGAGACAACAGAAAAAACAAAAAGAATCCCAACGAGTGGGAAAAAATTTTTGCCCTCCACACAAGTGATAGGGTCTGATAACAAAGAACTCACACAACTTAACAAAAACAAAGCAAAAAACTCAGTTAAAAAATGGGAAGAAGATCTAAAAAGACACTTCTCCAAAGAGGACGTCCAAATGGCCAACAGGCACTTGAAAAGCTGTTCAACGTCATTAGCAGTAAGGAAAATGCAAGTCAAAACCACAATGAGATACCGCCTTACACCAGTTAGAATGGCTCACATCCATAAAAAAGACAGCAACAAATGCTGGCATGCATGTGGAAAGAAAGGAACACTTTACACTGCTGGTGGGAATGTAAACTGGTTCAGCCACTATGGACAGCAGTGTGGAGGACCCTCAAACTAATGAAAATGGAACTACCATTTGACCCAGCAATTGCTCTTCTGGGAATCTACTCAAAGGATACCTCATTGTGGGTACAAAGGGACACCTGTGCTTGGATGTTAATTGCAGCACTGTTTATAATTGCAAGGACCTGGAAACAGCCCAGATGCCCCAAGGCAGAGGACTGGATGAAAAAGATGGGGTATAGATACACAATGGAATATTATGTATCAATTAAAAATGACAAATTTGATGATTTTATGGTAACATGGATGTACCAAGAAGAAATCATATTAGCAGAAACAAGTCAGAAGGAAAAAGACAGAAACCAAATGGTTTCACTAATACATGGACAGCCAAATGAAAGTACACAACTAGGGGGGGAGGACACCAGCTGGAGTAGCCAGGGAGGGGACGTGGTGGGTGACTCCTGGGGATTACAATGATTTGTGTATTTATAATTTAAATTTAAAAAAATAAACAGTAGAATAGTGATTGCCATAGTCCAGGGGGAGATTTTGATCAAAGGTTATAGACTTCAGGTATAAGATGAATTGATTCTGGAGTCTAGGTACAGTTGGTGACTACATTTGATATGTCATTTTTATACTTAAAAATTGTTTAAGAGAGTAGATCATAAATATTACCACACAAAAAAAGGTATTTAAGGGAGGTGATGGAGCTGTTATCTCGCCTTATTGTGGTAATCATTTTACACTACATACTTGTGTCAAATGACCATGTTGTACACATTAAGCTTAGTGGTATATATCAATAATATCTCAAGAAAACTGGAAAAAAGGCATGAAGGTCATTCTACTCAGTGACTTTCTGGGATCTCCATGTCAGAAAAAGGTGAAAAGTGCTTCTACAGTGCACAGATTAAACCAAGCCTTAAGATAGCTAAAGTTTGGCAGTAAACTGAAAGAAGGAAAATGGAAAAGAGGTCCTAAATAGCTGGGGGGAGGTTTGTTTTGTTTTCATCAACAATGGAGAAAAAAATCCATAACCTTGGAGTGAGGGACCAAGGGGAGAGTGAAAGAAGGATGAAAGAAAAAGGTTTAATTCTTAATTCTGCGTTCTGGTATACAGTATTTTTTTCTCCTCAGAAAGAGATACATGATCATCTTATAGAAGACGTATTAAAACTCAGTTGCATTTTTTTCATTTGGAAAAAATTTACTATAAATATTTAATACTGTTAGTTCACAACTACTTATTCAAGGTTCATTCCAGGTTTTACTTACTAAATCTTAGGAATCCAACATTAAACAGAATAGGTATAGGTCTCCCTCCTGGGACCTGTCTACTTAATATGTAAAATTCTTTGCCTTTCTTTTAGGTTCAGTTGCAGACTCTTCTTCAAAGCAAGTATGTGGAGTATTTCATTGAACAAGTCTTAAGCTGGCAAAATAAATTAAACATAGCAGACTCTGTTATTTTTACTTGGATGGAAGTCCAACGAACTTGGTCTCACCTGGAAAGCATATTTGTTTGTTCAGAAGATATTCGAATCCAGCTTGTAAAAGATGCTAAAAGATTCGATGAAGTAGATGCTGAATTTAAGGTTTGTAGAATACAATGCTTTTTATCCTAGGGAAGTTTTACTAAAAGTAAGAAAATCATAATTCAAGGTGTTGCACATCCAAAAATGATTTATGATTTAAGATGTTGCACATCCAAAAATGAATATATATTTATGTTTTAGACAACTGTGTCAGGAGACTTTCTGTGAAGGATCAGAGACAATATTTTAGCCTTTGCAATTTTATACCATTTGATGCTGTCTTTTGGGGGGGGGGGGAACAGTACATAAACAAATGAGCTTTACTGTGCTGCAATTAAGCTTCATTAATAGAAACCAAAGCTTGAATTTCATTTTTTTGTGTGATTTTTTTAATCTGGACTATACAAAAATAGGCAGCAAGCCAAATGTTTCCTAGAAGCCAGAGATTGTTTACTCCTAGGCATGATAAAGAAAAAGATTGACGTAGGAAAAGCAGTAAAATATGAGTTTCCCAATTATTCATTCCATAAAAGTCACTGAGAACATATGGAAATGTACACATAAGAATCGTAAAGACTTGAGAGACCCTCAGCTAACAATAAAGGCTATAACTTTTAATACAGGAATGGGGTTGAAATGTTTTCATCTTTTCCAAAGCCAACCACACAGGGAAATTCTATTTTATTTAACTTTAAAAGAGGAAAGAGTGGATAGAGTTGTTCAGAAATCAATGTATTTTCTTATGCGAATGTACCATTTAAGATTCTGTGTTCTCAATTCTTTATTTTTATTTATGTTTTTGCTTTTGTTTGGTTTAGAAGAAAGAAATTCGTCGATCCAGAATGGTGGTCATGCCTGTGAAATTTATTTTGATTAAAAGCTGTGGTCACTTTGCTTTTGAACTTTATGTAAAATTTTAAAAGTAAAGAGTGACTACATATGGTGTTGTGTCTTTAAACTTGCTTCCTCATATTTGTTCATTAATTCCCAAAATGGATGAAAACTTTGAAGTAATTTCTAAAATCAGTGACTTCATGATATACTTTCATGCAGGAATTAATGTTCAACACAGCTAGAATAAAAAATGTTTTGGAAGCAGCATGCAGACCTAATCTCTATGAGAAACTTAAAGATTTACAGTACAGGTAAGAATAAAACTATACAGTGATCAACTTATTATAATTTTGAGATATCTTTTAGGTACCTAATCATGCTACTGTTGGCAAAAATTCTAAATTATTTTCTATTTATTCTTGTAGTTATTTAATTATGTTATACATATTAGATTGTGAATTAACATAATTAAGTTCAATATATTTCTGCTTTTTGAAAGGACTATAAGAGTAAAATTAAAATATCAAGGAGAATCAACTTTGATTGATGAATTCTTTCATCAAACTATGCAGCAAATATTAATCATCTATATGCCAGAAACTGGGATTGCATTGTTATTTTAAGTTTTCCAGTCTGTGAATAGTTTAATTATACTAAAATTATCCTTCGAAAGTATATTTGCACTCTTGAAACTCTTATTTTAAAGGCCTTTTGTAATTTTCACATAACTGCTGTAACTTTCACAACACCTAGTGGTCATAAGAATATTCTGATTTTGTATTGCAAATTGGCAAATCAGGTCAGTTACTAAAAGAACTCCATGTAGAATTGTGGTGACACTTTGTTGCAGAGTAGGGAAAAGCTATGGATATAAATATACATATTATGTAAACTTCAGATTCTAGTAGTTTTTCAGAGATAAAAACAGTTGTAATTGTACAGGACTGACTTGATAAGGAAGTTAATTATTTCTGTTTAGTCAGTGATCCTTGGAAACTTAGGGGCTGGTCTCTGTTAACTCTGTTCTGATAGGAACAATAAAATGGAAATGAATCTAGATTTTGGGAGAGTTCTAGTCACTTGTGTTTTGTGGATATTCAGTGGGAAAAGTAAGACCTAAATAGTTATGCTTAACTAATGTATTTTGTGCTCAGATTGAGTGACTCAAAGCCTACTTTTCGCCCTGTTTTGATTAGAAGTGTCACTGAAAAAAGTGATGAGTGACTTCAGCCTACTTCTTACCTATATTTAGCCTCAAGTAGTAAGATGTGTGGTGTGTGTGCACGTGTGTGTGTGTCTCTTACTTGGCGCATCTTGTACATTAGTCATCAGCAAGATGATGGTGTCAAAGAGAAGGAGCTACCTGTTAAAAGTGAGTTTGTTTTGATGAATGGAAAGATGAGAAAAACTGAATTTTGTTGACTTTTTACATAACTGAGCAAAACATTACTTAAAAAGATTTTTTTCATTTATGTAGGCTTTCTCTTTGTGAAAAAGCTCTGGCTGAATACCTAGAAACAAAGCGTGTGGCTTTTCCACGCTTCTATTTCATTTCATCTGCAGACTTACTTGACATCCTCTCAAAGGGATCTCAACCTAAACAGGTATTTTTTTAAAAACATTTTATATTATCCTATGTTACCTAAAAAAAGTGACATTTTATCTGTCATTGTCAAATGCCTCTGCCATGTCTCATGCCGGGAACTAGAAAACAGGCATTAAAAATTCTTAATGCATAGGGATGTCAGAGGTCATGCTGAAGGAACCCGGAAAGTTAACTGTCTGGTTCGCAGTAGAAGGAAAGGCCACATGTATGAGGCACAGTATCCTGCAAAAAGCTAATAAGAGGAATGTTGGTGACAAGGACTGGGGCATGTATTGCTCCATATATAAATATGTGTGTATGGAACGACTTTCTACAAGGGAGAATGGCCACTTAGAAATGACTGTGACTGATACCTTCTGATCTTGACTCTGGTATTACCTTCATAATTACTAAGTTGGACTAGCCTTTAGTGCTGTTGAAGGTGGGTTGGTAAAAATTAAAACTCATCCTTTACAGTCTATGAAAAAATGAGCTTTTCGTCCATGACAATATTTATTTTTATTATTATTTTTTTAATAATATATATTTTTATTGAATAATTTTTGTTTACATTTGCCTTTTGGGTTTTCCTACCCCACCCCACTCCCCTGGTCTCTCCATGTCTTCTTTCACTGCCATATTGTTTAATTTTTAGTCCCTTGGGTTCCTATAGCAATGTCCTTTTGTCCAGGGTGGTTTCCTGGGACAGAGTGGCCTGTACTTAGTTTTCCAAGTGTCTTTTTGCTGCTGGGCACCAGTTCACACATGATTTGTTCTTTCAGTGCCTCCTCCTCCTTTCTGGTTAGCTGCTCCGACCCATCTTCTGTCATACTTTGCTCCTTCTTTGTTTTGTAGTTCTGGTTGCTGGCCTTGGGAGCACTTCTCCCAGCCAAGTTTGTGCACCAGTTTTTTTGATCGAGATAGGCCCTGGCAGATGGTTGGTCTAGTTCATCATGGGGCCACTGCCTATCTCTGTGACTTTCCTCACCCCCTAAAGTGGGAGAATCCTTTGATCATGCTGAAGGCATCTCTGAATGGGAAATTCCATTCCCATCGTTGTAGATCACAGTGGTTGTATTTCTGAGGTAGTTCGTCTCTATAATCTGTCTTATAGTCCTGGTTCCCATGGACCTGACATATTCGTTGTTCCAGAATACGTCTTTGTTTTTCACTTCTGTATTCGTGTGCAACTGCCGTTGAATCACTGATTTAGTTGCTTCTGGTGAGGGTTGACTGAATTTGGAGAAGACCAGAGGGAATGACCCCTACCACCCACTACCCGCCCCCCCTCCGCCAGCCTGCCAGCCTGGGGTGGGGGGGGAGGACTCAGTGCCCTGCAGCATGGCCGAACCAGGTGTGTGGGTGGGGCTACCCCTGCCTTCCCTGGCCACTCTTGGTACAGTGACCAGCAGGCGGCAGGGCGCCCCCTACCTTGCACTCCTACCTTGCGCTCCTCGAACCCCAAAAGGAGCGCAGCAGACTGGATGGCTGGGGGCTCAGTGTCCACCCATGACAGTATTTAAACAAAACAAAACAAAAGCAGCAATGATCTTTTTTTAATATAATTTTAATTTTATTCATTCTTTAGATTTTACAGTATCAGCAGCTGGTTATTGAAAAGTCTCCCTCCCCCCCACCCGTTGATGAGCCCTTTGTTCACTCTGGCCCCTTTCCTTATTGTTTTTTTGATCTATGTTGAGTCCTTTGGTTTCTTCATTTTCTGTGGTAATGTCCTTTTCTTGGGTGAGGGACTGTGATCCTAGAATATAACAAGCTGTGTTGTTTTAGTCTTATCTCTGCACTGGGTAGCAGTTCATTCTCATTTGGAATCTATTAGTGTTTTCTTGTTGATTGTCTTCAATCAGTTCCATTCATTATAGAAGATACTTGTTGTGAAAGGCATCTTATGAATGCCTTTGCTGGTCATTGTGTGGCCTTAGGTATGACTCTGTGACAGGTGATGTCCGTGATCATTTCTCCAGTGCATTATATGTTGTCTTTCTCACAGTTTCTTCTCTTGCGTTCTGCTCGTATTTGTGCGCAATATTTTGCTCTGGTCCCTAACGAATTCTATGGGTCCTATGGATTATTAGTTCTCATTCCTTCTGAGGACTAATTGGGGTGAGAGTGAAAGAGAGGGGCTGCCTTTATACTCCAATAATGTTTTATAATCTGAGCATTCACATCAAAGACAAACTTGGTACAAATCCCAAAACACTCCTTCCTTTAGACATTTAGAGGTTATTGCCTTTTTCATCTCTTTTTTCAGTTCACATTCTCTTAGACCTTGCAGTTGTATAGCTGAAAGAGGTGGTTACTCCTCAGGTTGACTGTATATCACACATTGTTTGAAGCCAAAGGTTGTGATTTATTGTGAATGTCTGTGTTCTTTCTCTGGATACTTTTATAATATTTTCTTTGCAATAGATGTCTCTCCACACTTCAGTTTCTTGAATTCTCAGTTCTTTGGACACAGTACTCATCTTGATTATTTCACCCTGATTTCTGTTTTGTATGCAATTCAATTGTATGGTTATTCTTATTATTAATAATGCAAGTGTGATCTGGCTAGTCACAGCAGTTGTAAGTCAGCCTTGACAGCATTTTCGTGATAATGACTTGGGTATTGTTTTGTATAGTCTTGTTAACCCCAGATGACTTTGTAAATGAGACCCCTCCAGTTGGATTGGTTCAGAGCCCATTATATCCACCTCTCATTTTACATAATACACAACTTGATGTTTTATTTTTGTTTCACTAATTTCATTTTTTTCTTACATTGTGAAATTAATTTTTTTCCTTTGGTAGACTTTAATAAAGAAAATTTGCTAATCTTTTAGATTATTATACATTTGTAGTTATTTCATTCTTTTTTAAATTTTTAAAAAAAAATTTATACTATTTTAGTTTGTTCTTTAGGTTACAACCTCTGTGTTATTTTTCCTCCTCCCTCCTCCCTTTGGTGCCCCTTCCATTCTCTCAAACCCCCCTCTTTGTTGTTTATTAGCTGTGCTAAGTCCATTAGTCTCTTTCATATGGTAGTGTCTTTTCTCTGGGTGAGGGACTGCGTTATTGGGTCCAGGCGAACCTTGCTGTTAGATTTTCAGTCTTAAGTTTGTGTTGGGTGGCCAGGTTATATTCATTTGTGATCTGTCCATGTTTTCTTGCTGCAGGCCATCCTCTCCATCCCCTCTCCATTGCTTTGCTGCTTTACTTTATGGCTCTGGTGTCAGACCTAGGGGGTCTTGCCCCTAGCCAGGGTTGGTCAAGAAGTTTCTCTGTGAATTCAGGCATCTGTGAATGGCCTTTGAAGATCATCTCCTCTGCTTCAGTTTGCAGTTTTGATGTGGAGCCCATTACCCCCTCTTTGGTCATCCTCTCTTCTCCCGTAATGAAGGAAGGGGTATGTTGCTCTCCTTGAATATATCTCCAATGAAGTCCCGGGTCTTGGCCCAGCGAGCACAGAAGTGCACATGGTGACATCGTGTCTCCACTGTTGTTCTTCTGGTCTTGCATGCACTGGTTCTCTTAGTTGTCCATCTGCTGTGTCCAGCTCAGGCCTGTGGGCTGGACTTTTTCCTGGTCCCTCACCTGTTCTATGTTGGGGTTGGCATTGCACATATTCTGGGTCCTCTGAAGTTTAGCTGGACTAGAGTAAGAGAGAAATGGAAGGGACCCCACTCACCCCACACCCCTTGCCTACCAGTGTGGGGGTAGGCCAACCGGACCACCGCTCCCCCTCCCATGCCCCTGGCCAGGGGCTGGGGGCTACACAGCGCTGCCCAAGCCGGCTGTAAGTGACTGCCCGTCAGCAGCCACTTACTGGCCAGTGGGGCCTGCCCCCCCACCCCATTCCCCCTCCTGGGGGACTCACCCGAGAGGCCTGACCCCCCCCCCCTGCTGGCAAGGGAGCTCCGAGAGCCAGGATGTTTCACTAATTTCAAATATCAATCATGACCATAATTTCCCAGGAACATCTTCATGAACTGCAGCTGAACCTGTGCCATTGGTGATTATATGGGAGAGGGTTTCCTGTTCTCTTCCAGATACATGTTCCTGAATACTCTTACATGCCAAGGGCTTCTATTTCAAATTTCCCAATATGTGAATTAGAGAAGAGATACATGAAGTTACAACTGTGTTAACAGTCTTCTTTAATAATCTTTAAGCACAACAAACATTGGTTGAGTGTTTTATTGACACAAGCACAATATTAATACCAGAGAATATAGACCTGAAACAATTTGATCATTCTGCCATATTTAATTCCAGATGTGCCCAAATAAATCTCTTAAGACTGAGTCATAGACCTTTAAAACATCTTGGCTAGGTATTATTAAATCCTGTTTCCTTTTTCTGTTTAAAAATCAATTTGGCAAGATATAGTTTAAAATTTTAATCTCATTTTTGTATTAAGATAATGCTTTCAGTTTATGAACTTGGAGTTGGAAGAGAGTCATTATTTCAGTCTTCCTCCCTACCCATTTGTTATGGAGAGGGGATAGTACCATCATTGGTCTTCATGGTCTTTTTTTAGTGCTTATTTCTGCTTTTCTGGCCAGCAGTGATGGTGGGTTATCACCGTCAACCTCTGAGCATCCATGTGTTGGGCCTTTTTTTTTTTTTTTAAAAGAGATTAGGTCTCGCCATGTTGTCTTGGGTAGTCCCGACCCCACGGACTGAAGTGATTCCTAGCCTCAGCCTTCCAAGTAGCTGGGATTACAGGCATACACCACCATGCCCGGCTATTTTTCTGAAACTAGGTCTTGCTATGTTGCCTGCGGTAGTCTCAAACCCACAAACTTAAGTGATTCCTAGCCTCAGCCTCCCAGGTAGCTGGAATTACAGGTGTGGACTGCTGTGCTTGGCCCGGTTATGCCTCTTTTGCAACATGTGTGCAAGTCCCCAAGGAGCAGGGAAGCTTCCCAGAGGATGGGTGAAAATTTATGTCTGTGTTTGTATATTTAAATATGTGTGTATGTGTATACACAGTTGTATGTGTATACATATAGTGTGTTTATGTGTACATGTATATATGTATATATACACACATATTTCTATAGCAGAGCCAGCTCTTTTAACTCCTTCAGTTCTTGCCCTTTGCAGTTTGATCAGTCATCTGATTATATTGTTACCTTTGTTTCTACCTAAACAGATGTTTTATCAAGTGACACACACCAGGTACACTTCCTGTAGGCACCCATAGTTTCTATCAGTGATTCTCCAATTCCTCTTTATGACATAAAGGACAGAAGTATAAAAGCAATCCTTCACTTTCTCCACAAGGAGTAAGGAAAAATCTTAGCGTTCTCCCTCTGGGCTGATAACTCCCATGTGTGTGGGTGGTGACTTCCCCCATCCTTCCCTCCTTCCTGCAGTACTTTCCTGGAATAGAGGTGACTGGAGGGGTGAAATGTGTTTTTTTGAGCCCTACATGGGCTTACCTAGTCCAAGATTGTGTTTGCTGTTTCCAGAATACACACATACTCAAAGCTTCTTTGTCCTTAGTTTGAAGTTCCAGACTGGTGCTACTGCAACAGGCCACTCAACATGTACTTCTAACAAATTCTCTTTACCTCCTTTTTTTCTGAGATTAGGTCTCGGTATGTTACCTGGGATAGTCCTGACCCTGCAGACTCAAGCGCTCCCCAGCCTCAGTCTCCCAGGTAGCTGGGATTACAGGCATCCACCCCCATGCCTGGCTGCTTTTTCGAGAACCAGGTCTCACTGTGTTGCCTGGACTAGTCTCAAACCCGTGAACTCCAGCAATTCCAGGCCTCTTGCCTCCCAGCGCTTGGATTATAGGCGTGCTCCCCCATACCTGGTTTCTTTACTCCTTTCAGTTTGTCAGAGTGCTTTATGCCTTAGCCAGACAGTATATTGGCTTACAGGTCTATGTATCCCTGATTTTATTTATTTATCATCCTAAGTTACAAGATGGATTTTCTATAAATTTCAGAAGTTTACCTTTAAAATCTTTTTATTTTCGCAGCAGCACTTCAATATTATAGTGTTAACGTCTCTTTATCAGTGTTGGTAATCATTGCATTTACCTCATTCCTAGCATTTTCATCATCAATTCCATATCCTGAAGTTTTAGGTACACGGCTCAGTACTAGCACCGGTACTGTTACTTAATAAGTGAGAAGATAATATAAAACATTGAAAAGATTTTGAATGAAATGAAGCCAAATGTTAAAATCACAACGCGGAAAGTTCCAAACTCACTCAGCGCTCTGCTGTTGAATTACAGGCCCAGTGCTGTCCTTACCATACTCACAAAAGGTGATTCTTACTAGCTGAAGTGATTTAGTTCTGTGACTACAGGATAAAAATGTTTACATTTCTTCTGATCTGCCACCTTTAAACACGAACGCATCAATTTACACAACAAGCTATCACACTGTTCCTAAAGGGTTAGCATTAGAGAAAGTGTTTAGCATCCTCTGGTATCCAAATAACCACCCAAGAGTGACTTGTTGGAATTAAGGATTAAGAGCTAAGAGCAATTTGAGTGTCTAGAGTTAAATCAGCATCTTGTCTTAAACTGGTGCTATGGAGTCAGTGATCACTTACTATGGAATAGTTAATGCTATTGACTGGTAGACCAAATAACCAGGCTTCCCACTCCCTCTTACCATCTTTACAATATTAGAATCCATTTCAGAACACAGCCACTCCATCTCTGCCTATTGTGCCAACATTCCCAAATATGTTCTCAGTAGTGTGACCAAAAAAACATGGCAATTGCGACTTGGGGACTAGCAATGCTTTTTGCTCCTATGTGACCAGGTAGCTCATGTTGAAAGCTTGTGAGTCACTTGAATTCATCAGGCCACTGTCCTCCATCAGCTTGCTCTCAGTTTAAGAGAGTTGGTTCTTTGTGGACTTGGATCAACCTGATCATCCAGAGAAGTCTGACTTCCCTACATTCTCTAAGCAGGAGTTCCTCAGACTGTAAGGTGCTAGAGTAGAGTATCAGAGTAACGAAACTGGTATTTCTATTATTAGCTGTTGATAAATTTAATTAAGTTCATGTTAAAAAGTTTTTCCTGCCCTTCTTGAACTCCCAATGGTATGGAATTTATCTAAAAACTGTGAATACCGTTGTCACTAAATTTGAGTAGTTAAAGATCTCTGGTCGTTACTTATAGAAGTACAATCTTAGAGGCACACTTTCAGTAATGGATATGTTGTACTAGACTTAACATGTAGCTGGTTTGAAGTGGCACATGATTCAATATTAACATTGTTTAATCTTCCATCTCCTGCCCCCCACATACCCTTTCAGGAGAGCATTCTTTTTTTTTTTTTTTTTTTTTTAAAGTGAACCAGTGTTGTGACTAGAATAACATTGGTTCATTCCTCTCCTACCCTTTAGGTTTTTAGAGAATGTCACAGAATAGCTGACAACAATATAGTCAAGATGTTTTGCCATTCATTCCTAGTGACTTGCAAGATCCTTTTGTCCTAGATGAATTTGTCCATTTTCTCTTCTCTTATTCTTTATGTGATGACTAATGAAAGCCTCTCTATAATAGGAGATGTTAAAGAACAACTTATTTTTTCCTATTTTCAGGTTATGTTTATTTAGTTAATGTTGAGTTTTAAAATGTGTATGTTTTAGGAGTATGGGCTCTCATACTCTACAACTGTATGTTCTCATCTACATCCACCAACAATGCTCAAGTAATCTTCCACCATAATTCTCTAGTCCTCTACCCCTTTTGTTTCCATCCCCCTTCCTGTTGGTAGCTTCAGTTCCACTGTCAGATTTCAAGGACTTGTTTTCACTTGGTTTTTGTCCATTTCTCTGCTTATTTTTATGCTCCACATATGAGTGAAATCATATCAAGAAAGACACACTTTCACTGTCATCAACTGCATTTGTCTTGTTTGCAAGGATAGCCATGAAGCACCCATGGCTAAGGAGCACTTGAAATGTGTCAACTGAGGGACTAAATGTTTAATATCAGTAAATTTTAATTAAACTTAGAAACCTACTTGATTCAGTTACTCGAAAGTATGTTTGCAACAACTTGATATGTAAATCTACTTTTGCAACTATGCTTTATGAAATTAAATGCATATCAAATTTTTCTAGGGACAAATCTAAATTGAGATGCTGTAAATATAGAATAGCCATCTGATTTCAAAGACTGTGAAAAGAAATAATGCAAGATAACTTGATATTTCTTATATTTATATTTTGAAATAAAAATATTTTGGGTATATTCGATCAAGTGAAATTAAAATTGATTTTGCTTGTTTTTACTTATTTTGATGCAACTAATGGGAAGTCACTAATGTGGAAATGGAGACCACAGAGCATTCTTTAAAATGATAAGATCAGGAATATTTTGCTTAGCAATGTTTAATATATACATCAAGAGCTGTTCTTCAGTGGCAGGAATACAAACCTGTATAAGAGGAAATCTGCCAACTTGTCTTTTGAGAAATCCCTAAATTACTGTGATAAGGCAGATGGTACCACACTGATACCTTTCATCAGCTGCAAATATGGGCATTCAAAAAGGTGCTTGTTAGAAATAGAATTAATGTTAGGTGATTACAAGCACTGGCAAATAAAAGTCTCATGCTCTACCCCTGAGCTAGCCGGGTGCTCACTTAGAGGGGCAAATAGTCCACAATTGCGGTACCCTCCTGTAGAGTACTTCCACAGGATTATCCTCATGATGGTATGGCTGTGTCTCAGCACATGTATTTTCCAGGAATCAGAATGATGGAGTTTAATGTTTTATGTTGGCATGTTACAGCTATTCTGGCAAAGTTCTTAAACAATTAAAATTGAAAAAAAGGCTCAAAATTCAAATGATTAGTTGAGATCATGTAAAAGTTTTAGTGGGAAATAAATGAATGGAAAAATCTCAGCCTTTCTAAAGAAAGTAGAAGCTGGAGGGCTTTCACCCACCTAAAATGAAGGAAGGGAATTGACATGAGTTTGGGCTGGAGTTGAGGAAGGAATAGGGAAGAGTCAGAGAAAGGGCACTAAAGATGGTTGTTTTTTGACCATCTTGCCATTGCTTTTTATTTTCCTTCAGCTAAGCAATGAGGAATAGAAGCTGCTCACCTAAGTGTAGTTTGTCACAAAAACTGTCAAGTGAGAGTGGTAACACTTGGCAAAATTTAGGAATGTGTCATTGTATCATATTTTAAATGAATGCCATCATGTATAAAAAGCTAACATGTTACTCAAAGGTTATAGACTTTTAGGTATATGATAAGAAAGTAGAGAATCTGATTTCAATATTAATATCACAAATTATATATCCAATGGGAATTATCCTGACCTTGAAAATAGTTAATATATAGTTGACCACAAATTTTCTAGCTATATATGTAAAATCCTTTTGTTTTTTATTTTACAAAAATGTTGTTACTGCTTAGAATTCTGTTTATAAGTGACACAATAAAAATTATTTTTTTATTCATTTAAAAAATTTTTCTTAACATAGATAAATGGTTGCTGGGATACATACCCTCCCTCCCTCCCCCACAACCCCTATGGTCTGTCCATTCACTCAGACTCCTCTCTCGTTGTTTGATGATTTATGTTCAGTCCATATGTTTCTCTTCCTTTTCTGTGGTTGTGTTTATCTGAGGTGAGGGACTGTGTTCCTGGTACACAGCATTCTGTGTGTGAAGGATTGTAGTCTTAGCTTTGCCTTGGGCAGCCTGTCCATGCTCATTTGAGGTTTAACAATGTCTTCTCCTTGCTGGCTGCCCAAAAATCAGGGTTATTATAATGTAGGATTAAAATAAAATCTCTCTTTAATGTTATGAGATTCCCAAATTAAGTCTTATTACATGTTGGGTCTGTCACCATAGACATTTAGGTATTGCTTTGGAACCTGAAATGCCTTGTCGTGGACTTCGTTTGATGTCCTTGATAAGATTGGTGAGCTTCAGTTTAAATTCAGTGGGCAGGGCTTCTGCTGTGACAGATTAGTTTTAACAGAGTGCTGTTCATCTATGAACATCTAGAAAAGCTGGTTAAAATACTAACTCAATCTTTTCAAATGCCTGAAGAAAAGTCAAGATTTTGGAGGCTAAGGTATGAGCAGAGGAAACTGTAAAGAGATTGTCTGACATTTGCTGCAGCTTTTCCCTTGGGACATTTAATGATTTATAAGATGTGGCCGATAATCTGAGCAGCTGATCTGAGCTTTTGTCGGTATCATGGTACAAGAAATAGAGAAAGAAACTAAAAAAGCTGATTTCATACCCCCCCAAAAGGGGGATGTTATTCAGAGACTCAAGCAGCAATAATAAATGGATGTAATGTGAACTGGATATTAATCTGCAAGGATGGGAGAAATAAAAACCTACCACATACAATACCTAAAAATTCCAGGTAGTTATAGGTCTAAATGTGAAAGCAATAAAGTGTTCTACACCTTATGAGAAGAATACATTCATGATCTTCAGATAAGCAAAGATTTCTTAAATTGGAGACAAGTTTTGAATAGGAGAAAGGTTAATGAATATGATTGTTAAAATGACAAAAAACCTTAAATTATCAAAAAATTTATTAAAAATGAGCAATAGACCAATTTATCAAATGAGCAATTTATTAAAAATAGCAAAGTTCATTACATGGTTATGCCATAGCCACCTTAATTAAGCCTTTGCTAGAAAGTGTTCTTAGATTTTCAAAAATGTTGCTTGTCATCAATACTGAGTGGGAGTATTAAAAACAAACATCAAACTAACATTTTGACAGATTGACTTAAATTTTTGCACATGTGAAGATAATGGACTCACTTTAATCTTTCTAGAGGACAATATCTGCAATAGATGGGGCTGCCTACATTTGGGTCATTAGTTCTATTCTCACAAATATCATCATCATTACAGAGAAATGTATTAATGACTCATAGGAATGAGTCGTGAGGTGCTTACTATGCCCAAATTGATACTAGATCTTTGTATTCATTTTATCTCTACTCATAGTTGGGGTGAAAATTAGAACTAAAAATCAGGTGGTAAGCATTGAGAATGTAATTATAAATCAGCCATTTCATTTTCTTGTCTTTGTTTTCTCCATGAACTGGAGCTATAGGTAATGGGTTAGACCAGTTTATCCCAATCATTATATTGGTTTTTAAATTGTAAAATTACCTGGATGAATGAATATTTTTGACTTTGTTTACAGGTAATAAATTTAAATTAGCACAAGGCAAAGAAAATATGTGCATTCTGTATCTTAAATTATCAGATGGGGCAGAGGCAAACTCTGTTCAAACTACCCCTGATAAGTTTTCATTGTTTTTAGTATTTTAAATTATTGTGTATTAGAAGTATCAGTTTGTAGCTTTTACTTCCTTATACTTTTAAAATCAAGAGTGAGGATTTAAAGTTTTGATTTTTTTGGGGGGGGGGGAATCAGGGCACAAATGTAAGTTTTCCCATTTGATTAAGATTCATGGTCAGTTTTTCTTTTTTTTGAGGGTCATTTTTGTGGTCCCATATTCACTGCTGTGTGAAAAGCAACCTGCCCACTGGAGATGGACTTACCATGAGCTGCATGCTTTAAGTGGAAGGAATAAATTCCACAAGTTTTTAACCTTTCAGAAACATGGTAATGGTGATTTGAAGTGCTCAAATCCTTTGTTTTTCTAGTGTGAGGGGGGGAAAAAGGCATCTGTGATGGATGCAATAGGTCTGTTTTTTTTTTCTTCTTCTAAGTAAATGTTCTTTCCAAGCACCTAACAAGGAAAGGGGGGTTGTATTTTCCTGTTAATAAATACACAAAAATCTCTTAGAAATAGGACAGATCTTAAGACAAGGGGGTCTGCATTAGTTAAAAACAGTCTTGTTCTCTCAGCAATTTTAAATAGACAAAATATGGAAATAAATGAGTTCAAACATGCCAGGTGTAAGTCACAGGACAACTGCAATTCATAGGGTTTGTGTTTCCTCATCATTGACTGATTACAGGGTTTGAAGTTCTTTTGAAATTATTTTCTCACCAAGGCAATAATGTGTGAGGTACCTGATGGTTGAGGTCTAATTTATCCCACAGCTTTTCACCTGAATATTGTATGGACCCATTACAAGGCAGAAGCTATCAAGCATCTGTGCACTTTCTGCTCAGTGGTGACAGTGAATTGTTAGATTGTTGGAGATAACTTTCTATGTATAAATGTCCTGTGGTAATGTACAGGAATGGAAGAGAGTATGATAACCCAAGCAGTGATCATCGGCTACTACTCTGTGTACATTGAAAGTAGGCAAGAGTTTCAAAAACTCATTTATATTGAACTCAGAAATATCTAGCTGTGATTTTCTTTAAAACTGAAACTGCAAATACAGCAAAAATGTTACAGCTGAAAGGTTTAGAGATTAAATCATCCTTAAAGAAGTTCCTTACCAATATATTGGTTTTGGTCTCATGTACCAATATATTGGTTTTGGTCTTAAGTAGGTTGCTACTGTTTCTGGAAGCTGCTGTTGGGAAAGTTAGTATTGTTAAACTGTATTTCAGAGGATACTCAGTACAGAAATGGCACATCTATGCTGGTGAATAATACATGAATTTAAAATACCTTTGGGTTGTCAGAACCTTTTATTTTGTTCTTTTTTTTCCTAATTGAGGTAAAATTTACATAATATAAAATCAACCATTTTAAATACACAATTCAGTGGCATTTGGTACATTCACAATGTTGTGCGACTATTGCATCAATCTAGTTCCAAAATATTTTCATCACCCCAGAATAAAACCTCGTGCTTGTATTTTCTGTGCTCCCAGTCTCTAGCTGCCCCCAGTCTGCTTTTTGTCTCTTTGAATTTACCTATTGGACATTTCACAGAAGTGGAATCATAGAGTATGTGCTCTCTTGTGACTGACTTCTTTCATTTAGCTTGATGCTTTTAAGCTACAGTGTAGGCAGTATCATGCACTGTAGTCCATATCAGCACTTCATCCTTTGTTAAGGGTGAATAATATTCCTGCAGGTATATGTGTTGCCACAGTCCATCCATCAGTGGACACTAGATTTGGCCATTGTGAATAATACTGCTATAAATATTAGCATAAAAGTGTTTGATTACCTGTTTTCAGTTATTTTGGATATTTATCTAGCAGTGGAATTGCTAGATCTTATGTTAATTCTATGTTTAACTTCTTGAGGAACCACCAAACTGTGTGTTTTACTCAGCAGGTTTCTTCTGTATGATGCTTGAAGAGGAAATACTTCCAACTGCTGATACTGTGGTTTTCTCTCTCTGTCCTTTACCCTGTGGGGTAGAGTGTTGTACCTGACTGGACAAGTCTCCTCTTCTCCCTGTGTGAGAGTGTTTCCTCTCCTGCCAGTGCTTCTAGGAGATGAGACTGTCCAGATCTGAGCTGACATGGCAGGATGGGTCACTAGTGCTCATCCTGGTGTTCTCTGTAGAGGCCACTTAGGCTTTCATTTCCAAATTGGCCTCTAGCAGAGCAAGTGCTGATCTTTACCTCTTAATTTGATAATCAGTTTATTTTTGTAAACAAATGGAGTGTACATAGACTTCACTGTTCTACCCTTTGGGGGTTCTCGTATATCACATACACATTAGGAAACAAAACATCAGAAATCTGAACTCAGATGTGGTCTGGTCTTGGAGGCATAAAATCTGATGCTTTTAACTTTAATTTCCTTGTTAACGAGAATGAATGTATCTTACTGACCTCTCTTATGTAGCAAATGCACTAAGGGCCTCCAGAAATATCAAAGCAGGTACATAATAATATGGGATCCTACTCTCGATGGAGTAGATAGTTGGTATTACTGAGTCTTATTTCAGATATTGTAACAGACTTTTAAAAAGAATATAAATATAAGCATAGGTGTGAATTTAAAAAATTTAAACACAAAAATCCCAGCAGGATGATTGCCCACAAGAATGTGGCACAGATAGTAAAGCTGCAAAGTCTCCAGTTCTCAAGTAGGAAACAGGGCAGTCACCACATGATGGTGACCAGATCGCCTAGCCATTGCTCTACCAAGGTTATTTCAAACTCTGGAATTTTACAAGTGACTTGTATTGTGAGAAAATTCTGTAATTATATAAAGTTGTGTGACTTCATATACCATCATCCCTAGGTTACCAGAATACTTCTCCAGTAACACTGCCTTCATCTTCTCTAATTATCTTGTCTTAGGTAACCCGTCACCTTGCCAAACTCTTTGACAGCATTGTAGATCTGCAATTTGAAGATGGTGAGGATGTTTCTGCACACAGAGCAGTTGGAATGTACAGCAAAGAAAAGGAATATGTCCCATTCCAAGTCCAGTGTAACTGCATTGGCCATGTAAGATTTAATTACAAGGTTTTCTATACTAGAGGAGCATTTTCAGAATTTTTTTTAATGGTTAAATTGAGCAGGTAAAGAAATCGGCTTATGTCAAATCAACCTCTAGTTAGTTCTGTGCTGGGAGGGTCCCATTTCTTAGTCAATGTGACAGGGCCACTTTGCCACACTTCATTTGGCTTCAGCACCTGTGGGCCCTCATAGATACTGGATGGAAGGGACTATCACAGATTGAATGAGTAGATCCCCAAGTTAGTGCCAAATGCAACTAATTGAGTGACTGAGTTTCCTACAAAGCCAAGTGTTTTCACCACTGTTCGGGGTACAGGAAAGTGCTCGAGTGAACAAATACCTTATAATAAACCATGTTTTAAAGAAGTTTGTGGTTCAGTGATCTGATGAGCATGCCATGGACGGCTTCTAGTAAATCCAGTTGATGTCATGTACTCTGTCTGCCACATGCACAGCCAGGTGAGTTAGCATATTCTCACAGCCAGATATCTTAAAAATGATCAGCTCTCTGCAAGAGTGACTCAGTTGATGTATAAAAGACCTGGTGTTTTCAGATGATACAGAGGAACTGCATCTTTTTAGATGACTGTTGCACAGAGATAGTGGCTTCTATTAGAGAGGACCATTTGGACTGGAGCAGGAGGCTCCTTGAAATATCCTTTGCAGAAAGTTGATGGCAGCCTTCTTTTAAAAGGGATTTTCTTCATACCACTCTGATGCTTTTTAATATTGTACCAAGAAAATTGTGCCAAATGTAGGGAAAGCAGATGGTAAATACTTTGATTAAAATCTTTTTTTTTTTAATCTCTCAGGCTTTTAAGGATATTATTACAATGATTAGAAAAAGTCACCATAAACTATCTTGACAAAAGTGCGTTGCTGCCTCCTCCCTCCCCAACAGACTGCTAGCCAACTGGCACCCTGCCCAGAATGAGGACAGTCCAACTGACCGATGTGCTTGTCACAAGCAGGAGCCCTTGATATTTGAAAGTTTTGCAGTGCTCTAATTTATTCTACAAAAGCAATGTAGGCTGAAGACTTTCACGCAGAGACCACATTCACCCCTTAACTGACTTTGCTTAATAAAAATAGTATTTTACTATAGATTGTTTCCCTGCCCTTTTCCAATTAATTACTCCCGATTTAAACTATTTGCCTTTTCATTGAAAAAAGTTTATTGAATACCTACTATATAGCAGAGGCTGAGTTAGAATTTGGGAGTCCAGAAATAAGACATGGCTTCTGCCTTTAAGGGGTTCTTTGACAAAGAGGATATACACATACTTAGTAGTAATAAAAAGTAATTATTTTAGCAGGTTGGATAGATGATTATGAAATACAAAAAGGGAGGATTAATGTGTATATAGAATGGAACATATTAAGGTTTTTTTGGCTACAAAAATTTGGGACGTGCTCAAATAATGAGTGTTTTACTGCTTGGTGTAACATCAAGAGTTGTTCTTAGTGACTAACACAGGACCCCCATTGATGAGATTAGAAAACCTGAATGCAAACATGTCATCAAAGTTCAACTCTGAAGCTAGAGGACAAAGCTTGTGGCTTTTGCCAAGGGATCCTTCCTTTTTCTGTCAAGAGTTCATTAACCACATATCCTGTAAATTCTCAAGAGTGAGAGTCTAGGAATAAATACTCTTGTGACCTTCACAGTGATGGGGAAAGAAATCATTTGTATGTAGCATCTTTTTTTTTTTTTGAGACTAGTTCTCGCTATTTTTGCCTGTGGAACCGCAGGCTCTCGTTGCCCAGGGTACCACAGGCTCAAGCAATCCCCAGCCTCAGCTTCCCAGGTAGCTGGAATTATAGGCACACGCCACCACACCCAGCTATTTATTTTGTAACAGGTCTTGCTACGGGCCCCAGGCGGGACTTGAACCGCGATCCCTAGCCCCGGCCACTTCATAGGCTGATGCTTACAGGCACAAGCCACTGTGCCCGGCCTTGTATGTAGCATCTTAATTTCATGTAGGCCAGTCCTTGAATTTTTTTATATAGTCATTTTTTATTGTTATAAGCAATTATTTGGTGAGAATATCCTCATATAATGCCCCAAGGGAAATATAAAGTTAAATATAGTAAAGCATATTTGAATATGATAGGAAACTGAAATATATTTGTGGAAGCAAAATAAACTTGAACTGAAAATATATTTCATAAGTCAGCAGTTGTCTTATCTCTCATATACTTTCTCATACACTACCAGTAGGGAATACAATTAAAATAGTTGCTGAAAACACTTTGTCTTAAAATCATTTTAGAGAAATTTTTTCAGTAGATTAGAAATTATCAAAAGATGTCTCAAAAGGTCAATTTCTTGATATCCCCCAAACTCTGGAATGTCACTCTCAGATTATTACGTTGGTGACTCATTTGGTTTCTGAAAATGCTGTGCATTGTCAGAGGGGATCTAGAATTAGAACCCTCTTGCCTTCAAATATGAAAAATAACCAAAAACATCTCATCTGCTCAGGGTTTGGAAAACTGACTAGCCATCTGGTAGATGAAATAAGATAACCAGTGTCCCTGGGAGAAGACAGGTTTTGGTAGGAAAGATTTCAGCAATCAAACTATCTCCTTCGAGTTATTCCTGTGAAATTTGTGCTCCAGCCCCCAGTCCTCACTGTGTGCAAGGCTTCAGAGCCTGTGAGAGGAATAAATCATCTCTCTTCCATAGTTAAACCTTACAGCAATTTAATTGGCTTCTGTAGGTGGAGATGTGGCTTCTGCAACTGGAACAGACCATGCAAGAAACTGTGCGGCATGCCATCATGGAAGCCATAGTGGCTTATGAGGAAAAACCTAGGGAACTGTGGATTTTTGACTTCCCAGCTCAAGTTGCACTAACTAGCTCACAGATCTGGTGGACCACAGATGTAGGAATAGCCTTCAGCAGACTGGAAGAAGGCTATGAAACGGCCCTAAAGGATTTTCATAAAAAGCAGGTATTTTATAAATTTGTATTTTCAAGACTTGAAGGGACCTGAAGGAGGTAAGTTTGCATCATTCATATTTAGCAAAACATGTAAACTGATCATAACATTGAAAAACATAAAGAATTAGCATGAAATATCATATCTACTCTTTCAAGGAATAAAAAGTCTAATAATCACAAAAGACGATAAAATGGACGCAGCAAGGGAAAATTAAAGCGGGAAAAATTAGAATAAATGGAAATATGTTTGCTAAAAGATTTAAATTTAAGCAATGATTAGTAAAATTTGAAATTTAAGGTTGACTTCCCATAGATAGCATGTTCACCACATTTTGCAACAGAAACAGCTGAAATTTTTCCTTTCCCTGTTTTGTTTCTATGTGAATGTATAAGTATCTCTCTGGTGCTGTGTCTGTGTATATACATATAAAGCCATACTTAAATATGTATCAATATGTAGCTGTTATTAGTTGCAATTATTTTTGTTGGCATTTCTAGGATATCACATCAAAAAAAAAATCCCCCCCCCCTTTTTTTTTTGCCTACGAGCCTTTTGTTATATTTTCACATATCTACCTTTTTCTTGTTAAAAATCCATATCAATTCACACTAAAAATAACCAAATTGGAGTCCTTTATATAGATATGCCAAAATTTGCTGCCTCCCTCTGCCTTCTACAGGTTTACTCTCAAAGTCTGACTTGTTTCCCCTTCTAGTTATGTTTATTGAGGTAAAGTTGGTTTATATTATTGTATTTGTTTGGGGTGGGTATAGGGTGTGTCATCTACAAATGTATATTCCATGTTCACCACGAGATCCCCAGCGATCTTCCACCAATGTATAGTGGGTTCCTCACTCCCCTGTTCTTCTCAACCTACTTCCCTTCTAGTTGCCTCAGTTTTGTCAGAGGATGTCAAGGGTTTGCTATTAGTTTGGTTTTGTCTAACTCTTTGCTTTATTTTTCTCATTCCACATATAAGCAAGGCCATCTGGTATTAGTCTTTTTCCTTCTGACTTATTGCATTTAGTATGATCCCCTCCAGTTCCATCCATGTGGTTACAAATGGCAAGAGTTCATCTGTTTTATATCTGAGTAGTCTTCCTTTGTGCATGTCTACCACATTTTTCTATCCATTTTCTGTCCTTGTACACTTGGGTTGTTTCCTATTGTTAATATGGTCACAATTAATTCAGGAGCAGAGAAATGCAAAAACCCTAATTTAGAGGGATATGCACTCTTGTGTTTCTTGCAGCCTTACTTCAAGTTACATGATAGTCTCAGTTCTGCAGTTACAGCAGTGAAGTTCCTGTTTATGTGGTGCTTACATTCTGGTTAGCTGTTAACACATCTTACTTATTCTTGGAACCCTTTATTCTGATCTCTGCCTCCCATTTTACATGTCACTAAATCTTGTTGTTTTTGTTTTTGTTTTTTAATCTCCCAATAATTGTAGTGTGATTATTTTGGATCTCATGTAGGTTATCCAATATTGTCAATAATGACTTTTCTCATTATTTTTCACTTCTTATTTCTACATTCAGTTCACTTCTCCTATGATAGTGTTTCAGCAGTTCATGTAGTGATGGGTAATAAACAGCAGATTTCTGATACCCTATCTTTATTTTGACTATCTTCTTGATAACTTAGGCAGAAAGTCTACATTGAAAGTTATCATCTTTCAGAACTTGAAAAATTATATTCCATTATTTTTTTACTTTTATTGATATTATTGTAAGGAGTTGGATCAAATTGTCTTCATAAGGGATCTGTCTTTTGTCTCTACTTTTTTTTTAATTTATCATGTGACTTTAGTTATCTTTATATAGTAATTTTTGCCCTTGGTTGCCCCCCCACCCCTGTAACTCTGTCTCCTCTCATGACTGTCCGCTGGTCCATGTTTAACCCTTTAGTCTTTTCTTTTTCTAGAGCAGTGTCCTTCTCCTGGGTGAGGACCTGTGTTCCTGGGGTGCAATGAACCATGCTGCTCAGATTTTCAGTCTTGTGTTGGGCAGCCAGTCTGAGCTCATTTGGAGTCCATCAGTGACTGTTCCTTCTAGCAGGATGTCTACTCCTTTTTGTTCTCAGTCTTTTTGTTGTTGCTCATTTGTTCTTTTATTCTCTGCTTCATAGTTTCAGCCTCAGGCTTTGAGAGCCTCTCCTTTGTTGGTTGCGGAGTTCCTTTGAGGAGACAGATGTCAACTTATGTTTGGTCTGGTTGGTCTCCACAATCATGATTTGCCACTCAACTGTTGGGTGACTGTCATATTTCTGTGGTCTTCCTCCCACTGTCCAGGTGGGTGTGCCTTACTATTGTTGGAAGCTACTCTGAACCAGAATTCTAGCTCCCAGTGATGGTGCTGGAGTAATCTTGATAGGTTGTCTTTATATTGGTCTCACAGTTCTGTGTTCTGTAGTTCGCCAAGCTTTTTTAGACCCTAGCCAGGAGAAGTATATGTCAAGGGCTTTTAATCATATCCTTCACCTCATCTATTTCTTCTGTCGGATTATTTGTGTTTTTCTTGTTCCTGATAAGGAGTGACAGGAGTGGGAGTAAACCAGAGGGTGTTACTACCCATGCCTTGGCAGGACCTTACTCCACTTTCTGTGCAGACCAGAAAGCCCACACCTAGGCTCCATCCTTGTATCTTGGGCCAGCAGCTAGGCCCTTCGAAATCCCAGGATCAAAGATTCCATGGGATAGTGGTGGGGAATAGCAGGTGAAATGACCACAGGGCTGGAAGCCTGTTTCTGTAGGCTTTTAAGATATTTTTTTCTTTTTATGATTTTGATGTTTTATTATGCTGTGTCTGGTTATGGGTTGTTTTTTTTTTCCTCCTTTTAAAATTTTCCTTACAGAGCACTCAGTGATCTTCTTGAGTTTTAGTTACTTGTATTTCTTCACTTTGAGAAAATTCTCTTCCATTTGCTCTTTGATGCCTTTCCCTCCATTTGCTCTCTTTCAGCTAGAATTTTATCAACTGTGTATTGAACTTTCTCTCTTTGCTTTAGCCTCTATTTTATATTTTCAAACTTTACCTTTTGTGCTATTATTCCATAACTTTTTGCATCTTTTCTTCCAGTTCACTAGCTTTTATTCTTGTAGCATAATGTTTTAGAAAAAGTAATTTGAGCCAGATTCACATTTTAGTTCTATCAATCAACCATTTACATGTTAACTGTGTATCCTCATACATTGGTTATTTAACCAATTTGTGCCTCAGTTCTATTATCTATAAAATGGACAGCAAAGCACCCATATTATAGCATTAAATTGATTATAATATTTAAAGTACTATTTGAAAGTGCATGGCAAAATTTAAATACTATGTTAGCTCTTTGCTATTATGAAAATAATCATCATGACTACAGCAGTGGTGTCTAATGTGATACAAATTAATGGGTTTCACCTCAACAATTTTTCAAAATGTTTTCAAGCATACAAAAATGTTCAAAGAGTTATTATTTGCACACCTACCATTCAGATCTTGCAGTTCACATTCTTTATTACTTACGTGCTTTGTCCAATCCTATATAAATCCATCAATCTAGCTTTAATTTTTAATTATTTTAAAATTTAGTGAGCAATGGTTTATAAAACTATGTGATTCAAAATTATGGAATCCTGCCTTTTATTTCTTTATATTCCATAGATGAATGATACCATCCAATGTTTGTCTTATTTCTGATTTACTTTAATTAGCATAAACCCCTGCAGTTTCATCCATGTTGTCACAAATGGCAAGATTTTATTTTACTTATAATATCTTCTTAATATAATATTATATTATCTTAATATAATAGCTTATTAATCCACTAACCCATTCTTGGCACTTAATGTTGCTTCTATAACTTGATATTGTAAATAGTGCTGCAAAGAACATAGGTGAACATAATTCCCTTTGAATTTGTGGGTACATAGCTAAGAATGTAATTACTAGATCATATGTTCTTTTTTTAATAGTTTGAGAAACCTCCATATTTTTTATCATAGGGATTGGATCAGTCTGCATTCCCAGTACGGTATATAAGGATTGCTTTCTCTCCACATCTCACCAATATTTCATGCTTTCATCTTGCTTCTCAGAGTTGGTGGGTAGAGTTTCTCTCTCAAACCATTTTTTGGCTGTACTACTTTGAGGAGCTCAGCTTTATGTCAGCACCTCAATTCCAATTCCCTGCTTGGCTCAGGGAGTCTGAGAGACTATGAACAGAAATGTTCTGTTTCTGTGGCAGTTTAAACTCATTATCAAAGATCCAAACTCATTTGGATCTTTACCCAAATCCCACTTTAGGCTGCCATGTTGTTAGCCTACCATGTTACTGCTCTGACTCTGAGGCCATAAGAACCACACATTTCCCCTGCACCCCCCAACTGTCTCTTCCTCTGTACCACTCTCTTTCTACCTCTCATATTTGACTACGTGCTTTATGTGTAGGTTTGCTTCTCTTAAAGTTTTCTGTGTTAATAAAGAATTGTTCATCATTTTAATGCAATATTTTGTAGGATTGAGGATTATTCCTATTACTTAATACTATTTTTGTTTTTTTTCTTTTTTAGCTCTCATTAATAATTAGTCGTACTCAGTAATACTACAGTGAAACAAGCATGTATATACATAAAGATTGTGCTTATTTTATTCAGATGGCATTTTCAGATATAAAATTGCTAGGTCAAGAAAGACACCTTTTCTTTTACATAATGAGACATGTACATATATTTTATGTGTGAAAGTATACATAAAATGTATTTATTCATATACACATGTATTTATACACACTCATAAGGAGCTCATAAATCTAATTGAGGAAGAAGACTAGTATACAAATAGTTACCAGTGGGTGACATATTTAATGAGTGATAATAGCTTAATACAATAGAAATTTCTGATCCTGGATATTTAAGTTTCTTCCTAGAAAGGAGGAGATTATGATAATTAAGACCACTGACTTGGAATAGACCATTTGTCTTCAAATTCACTCCCATCATTTACTCTCTGTGTAGTCTTGGGCAATTTACATAATCTGAGTGTATACCTTTTTTCTGCCTTCTAAATCTCAGTATGAAAAGCATCCATTTTCTTTCCCATCAACATCTTTTTTTTAGTGTTACTTCTCCTATAGTTAGTTTTTCTATTTTCTATCCCAGTAGTTTCAGCTTGTTCAACTAATTAACAGAATTTAACTTTTATCTCAAAATAGTTTGAAATTTTTCCATTTTGCTCATTACGTAATACTTTTTTTACATTGGATGAGAAGTAGCCAAATAGCTTATGAAGAAAGCATTTATCGCCTTAATTATGAAACACTTCTAACACAAATCAAAATGTTTGACAGACCAGTCAACAGATGTCTCCAGTACAGTATTTCAATTTTTTGATGATACTAGTATGCATACTAGAGCTAACGTTTGAATATTATTAAAGCTGTAGTTTGGTTCATGCACTGTGTGTGTGCATCTAAATTGAAACCCCTTCAGTTTTCTTTCTTTAAAAATGGATGCAACCATCTGCTGGAGTTTGTTTTTAATTAAAATTGCTCTTGCTAATGCTGTGAACAGTAAAAATGAACTTCAGACCTTTAAAATAGCTTAATTTAAAACTGAGATAAGAGTTGGGTATAATTGATCTGCCTGAATAAGCAATTTTTTACTTAGCTCTCAATTCCAAATTACAGTGAGTTAAGTAAACTAAGATAATTGTTTCAAACTCTTTTTCTCCAAGACTTATTTCAGTTTATATTAAGACTAATCACAAAATACTGCATTTTAGATATATATATTCCTATTTTCCAGAGTTTTTGGAAAAAAAACAAAAATATTTTTCAGATTTGAGGATTCTTTGTCAGAAATGTTTTATTTTTAAGACTTTATTTTTTTCTCTTTTATTGTTCAACTGTGTAAAAAAACAACAAAGAAAACGGAAGCCTTTTAAACTGTGAAAAATGAATAGAGTATGAGGACATTACTTTAGGTTTACCTATATAATACTTTATTATCATCTACCCTCACCCATTACAAAAACTCAAGTATAGATGTGTGTACACTAATGCACACACACATACACACACACACACAACCCCCACCCCCTCCTCACTTTGTTTCTTAGAGTCAGTTGTTTGGCCTCACTTTCAATTACTGAGACTTTCTTTCAAAAGAATTCGGTACTATGTTGAATATGCCTCTCATCCCAAAAGTAGTAATAGGGAAGCCTGTCAAGCCTGCAGTTGCACAGCATGTTTTTATATTTTTTTCTTTGTTGAGAAGTTTAATCTGGTCTCACTCTTCACAGTGTAGCAGAGACTCATGAGATCACAGGCAGAGCAGTACTCTCTACTCTTACTCCCCTCTCATTCAATTACATTGAATGACAAGGTGCATAAAAAAATAATATATTTTTCATGGGACTATTAGAGCAGATCATTTGAAAAAGGCTTGTAAATTAGATAACAATAGATAATGAGCATGTAGTTAAAAAAACCAGGAAAAATTCATAGTTCAAATATAACTAGGGAGCTTTTGTAATGATGAACTTATTTTATTTCCATGAAATTCCATAGAACTTAAAAACTCAGAATCAAATAGAACTACCATTTGACCCAGCAATTGCTCCTCTGGGAATCTACCCAACGGAGACCTCAATACCTATACATAGGGACACCTTTACTCGGATGTTTATTGCAGTACTGTTTGCAAGGACTCAGAAACAACCCATATGTCCCAAAAGAGACAAATGGATGAAAAGGATGTGGTATATATACACAACGGAATATTACTAATCAATTAAAATGACATATTTGATGAATTTGAGATAACACGGATGTACCTAGAAGAAATCATATTAGCAGAAACAAGTCAGAAGACAGAAGCCAAATGGTTACACTAATATATGGGATATAGGAAAAACAAGCAAAAGCCCTGGAGGAAAAGTCAAAACAAACTAACCAAACTAAATTACACAACTGGTGGGGGGATAGGTGGGAGAGATCAGGGAGGGGAGGTGGTGGGTAATCCCTGGGGAATACAAAGATGTGAAATATATATATATATAATATTTAATAATAGAAAAAAACTCAATCAATAACTATTTGGGGGTCCATGTTCAGCAATAAGGGTTAAGTATTATAAGAAATGGAGAACTGGAACCTTGTCCCTCTATATCCCAATTGATTATTAAATGGAAGTGTTTGTATCTAGAGTAAAGTTCTGAAAAACTAATTAACTGAGGACTTATGACCTGAGTATGTTTTACTGTAGATCATGGGATGGACAACCATTTCTGTGAAAGAGCAAATAGTAAATATTTTATAACTTACAAGCTATATACTTATATTTGGTACAGGAAAAAAAAAACTAGACAATCTTTAAATTCATGAAAATCACTGGTTTCCAATCAGACTTAGAAAAACTGGTGATGAGCCAAGTTTGGCTCATAGATTATAGTTCTCCCACCTCTGTTGTGGATACAGCAGAGGAACAGATCTTGATGTCACTCAGGATCTCCCCAATGACAGATGGAGGTAAGAGAAAAAATGATTTGATACTTATATTTGCCATGAGTCCAATCCTATCCATTTACTCAAGAGTTTATTCTTTGAACAGACCAATAACTGACCAGTTTTTGCAATTCAGAGGGAAAGCAAAAACAACAAAGGGATAGTGAGAGAAAACAGAACCCCTATGAAAAATATTTTGAAAAGATGTGATTTTTATGCTAAAAATTAAGTTGATAAATTAAAAAATAGAAAAAAAAATTAAGTTGAAAGTTCAAATTACATGCATGATTGTCTATAAATACTTCTGAAAAAAATGTTTAAAAATGAGGTGGAAAACCTTATTAGATCAGTTTCTATGGAAATAATTGAAACTACAATCAAGATAAAGGTACATACTCCTCCCCCACCTCAAACAGAGCCCCATTTCAAATTTCTCCCTATTCATTTTATAAAATTATAATAAACGGTTCAAAATATAGGCAATGCTTAAGTACAAAAGAGAATTCTGTTGACCTATCTCATAAACTTGCATATTCTTTTGTTTGATCTAGATTTTTCATTTGACAGTGTTGGGAGATAATCATTTGTTGGTCTCACGTTTATATGTCTCATGAGCAGATGTACCCCTCCCTTTGTTCTAGACTACTTTTGTAAAAATGTTTGCACAGTGAACGTCCAGGGAAAATGCAGTGTCTTTCTCCATAGTGAAGGTCAAGTTGCCTTACTGTTCAGTAAAGAAAATTTTCCAGAGCAAATGTTAGGCTTGATTGCAATTTCTTGTAAAAGAGTGAGACTCCCCGTACTCAAGCTGCTATAACACAATCCACTGGTTGTTTCATTTGACTCCTTTCAGATTATCCTTTGTACATCTGGAGTTAGGGGCTGGGGCTGGTGATTGCTGATAGGCTGATATTGCTCAGTGCTTTTGCTGTAACTAATAAGCTGTCCTTTATCATGACCCAGGAATTTTTGTGTCCTCTGCCAGCATCCATGAATCTTCATGCTAGTCAGCATGAAAGTAAATTCTCTGACTATTCCTACTTCTTGCAAACATTTGTGAGAGTCATCCTTGTATGTATTACAATTTCCTTATTTTTTATTAGTTTTCCACTGTATAAGCATACCACATTTTTTAAAATCCATTCTGTTAATCACCAGTGAGGTTCTAGTTTGGGGTTGTTTTTCTAAGGCTCTTTGGCACATTCTTCAAGTATTTTTTGTGGACACATTTTCATTTCTCCAGTCTAAAAGTGAATTTCCTGGTTTGTAGAGAACGTATGTGTTTAACTATTTAAAGAAACTGCCAAAATGGTCACACTTGTTACTTTCCCAGCAGCAGTGTAACAGAATGCCAATTGCTTCATGTACTGACCAGTATTGGCTTTGTAATCAACCAGTTTGGTGGGTATGATATAATAGCTCATTGTGGTTTTAATTTAGATTAATGTCTAAAGGTAGTAGACAATTTTCATCCATTTATAACAATCTATATATTCTGTTGTGAAATATTTGTATATTTTACTCAGTTTCGATTTTTTCATAGAGTGGTTTGCCTCTTTATTGTGGACTGTAAGATTATTTTATTTTGTATACAAATCCTTTGTCAGAAAATGAATAAGGTACTAATTTTCTTAATAGTAAATTTTGTGAGAATATTTTAATTACGATGTTTATAAATTCTCTTTCATCATTGATGCTTTTTTGTACAAGATATTGTCTATCTTAGTATGATAAATGTATTTACCTATATTAGCTGCTTTATGATTCTGGGATTTTAATTTAGATCTATGATGCATAAATATAATCTTTTCCAGCTCAGTTAACCTGTCACATTGACCAAAAGTCCAGTGGCTGATTATGTGGGCTTATTTTCTGATATTCCTGTTCCCTGACCTCTTTTTTGTCTTTTTGCCAAATCCACTCTGTGCTGATTACTGTTCCTTTACAGTAAACTTTGGATGTAGCGTCTACCTGTTAGATATAGCATCTAGCTGTTTCAAAAATTCTTTAGGATATTCTAGATATTTTTAAAGTTATTATATTGTTTTTATCATTTATTATAGAAGATAATCTTTTAGCCTAACTGAATTTTGTAAAAATTAAATTTTGACTGACATGAAATTGAGTAAAAATACTAATATTGGGAGCATGAGTACTCAACAGTGATGTTTCTTTAAACCCAAGAACATTGTATAGCTCTTGCTATGAATCTTTGATTTTTCTCAACATTTTCTTGTTTTTGTATAGAGGTCTTATATTATCTTACTAATTTTCAAATGGTTGATATGTTTTAATTGTTAATATACACTATTTTTTAAATTTCCCAATAGTTGTGATTAGTGTATAGAAATATTCTGATTTTTAAGTTTTTACTGTATGTCTTGGGTCTGCCAAATTTGCTTTGTAGTTTTTCCCAAGATAGTTTCCATTAGATTTTCTGTGTCCCTAAATACAGTCTCTGTAAATAATGACTGTTTTATTTCTTGTGTTCCTTTAATTTTTTTCTTGTTTCCTTTTTTGAGTTACTGAATGGACTAAGGTCTCCAGTACAATGTTGACTAGAAGTAATGACAGTAGATACCATGTTCTATTCCCAGGCTCAAGGAAGAATGATCTAATGTTTTGCCATTAAGTGTGATAGTACTTACAGGTTTTGCTGATGCCTTTCTCAAATAGAGATAAATTTCCTCCATTACTATATACTGACAGTTTTTATCTTGAAAAGCCATTGAGGTGTTTATATGGCTTTCTTTCAAATCAGTTGAGGTGTTTATATGGCTTTCTTCTTGATAGGGTTTTGTTTTGTTTTTTTGACACTAGGTCTTACTATTTTGCCCTGGGAACCACTGGCTTGCGTTGCCCAGGGTACCATAGACTCAAGTGATCCCCAGCCTCAGCTTCCCAGGTAGCTGGGATTACAGGCACATACCACCACACCCAGCTATTTTTTGAGATTAGGTCTCGCTATGTTGCCCTGGGTGGGTCTTGAACCTGAGGACTCAAGCAATTCCTAGTCTCAGCCATGCTCTAGGGCTGAGCTTAAAGTCACATGCTTTTGTACTACTGTGGGAATTTTTTAACGCTAAGTCAACTTTGCAGTTTTTTAAATAAAGTTACAATTTATTGTGTGTTTGTTTATACTGGATTCTACTCACTGATTTTTTTTTTTTAAGAAACTGTGTTTTTGTTCACAGGAGGCTTCTATTTCTAATTCCCTTTCCTTTTAATGTCTCTATCAGATATTGGGATCAGGGTTATGCTTCTTTAAAGAAAAGGGAAAATATTTATTCATGTCTATTTTGTGATAGAAATTACTGGGGATGCCATCTTGACCTAGAATTTTCTTTGAGGAATATTTTAAAATTATAAGTCAATTTTCTGTATATGCTGCTATATAGACTTTTTTTCTTGTGTTAATTGTGGAAATGTGTTTTTAAAAGTTGTTTGGTGACATTTTCTTGGTGAGGGTGGGGGACTACTTTCACTTACAATGACCGAATGGAGGCATACTAGACACCAGGCTACCTACAGAGCTAAATGTCACTCACTTTCAAATGCTCAGGTTTCAAGCTTGCTGATTTGAATCTTCTATCTCAGCCCCACAGAGGGGGAGGTACCTTTCCTTTCCTTGGTGTTGTGGATTTGTGTTGTCTCATCTTTTTTCTTTAAGCTTTCAAGGTATTTATCAATTTTATTTATAATCTCATAAATGAATCTTTGGTTGATTTTCTGGTTTTGGTGTTTTATAGATTTTTACTTCATCTTGAGTACCTCCTTTCTTTGATTTTAATTTGCTCCCTTTTTCAGGTTTAAGATAGAGCTTAGATGATTGATTTTACACCTTTTTCTTTTCTAATATAAGCATTTGATGGAAGCTTTAAAGGGATGAAGAATATCTTCCAGAAACCTGCAGAGAAAATCATGCTTAATGGTGAAACATTAGAATTATTTCCATTAGTGTCAAGAATGAGGTAATTATGTGCACTATCTCTGACATTCATTGTTCAATATTGTGCTGGTGGTTTTAGCAATATGATTAAGGAGAAGTAGGAAATGAACATCGAAAAGGACAGCAACTAACTGGGGTTTTACAATACAAACCCAGTAGTATCGAGGATGGGATCTGGCTTCTTTGATATTTGTCTTCCAAGTGAAAAGAAAGTTCATTGTTTCTGATATTGCTGAGGTTGAAACATTGGTGGGTTTCAAGATGGAAATTTTTCTTGCTATTGTCATGAAACTAAAATAACATTCTGTGATGATGTCCACTTGGAAAGGGTTTGAAAGTTCTGGCAGTTGGCTCCCAAAGTGCTGTAGCAGTTACACTGATTTGCTGAGTCGATGATTTCAAACTCCATATCTTAACACGTGCACAAAGGGGTCCATTCCAGCTGCTCTGTCACCATGACTTGACTGTGCCTGGACTGGGAAATTTTACCATACCCAGTGCTAGTAAAATTGCAGTGCTTCTGCTGCTGCACGGAAAATGTCCTTCCATTGTTGCCTTATTAAAATCTATGGTGTTAGGGACTTTTGTTCATTTACAATAGCCTTTAGTCCACAGTACAAAGGAGACTGGGTCAGATCAAAATAGAAGATCAGCTACTGCCATTGAGAGAACCAGCCCTTCTCTCTGACCTTGAAGTTTCTTTCATTCCTGGTAGCTTCAAATATTCTTTCCCTTTATGTTCATGTTTATTTTAAGTTTTACTTTTTCATTCACTTCTTGGTCTATTTTCTAACTTTTTTCCTTGCTTCTTTTCCTTCTGTCCCTAGAATATTCCTGTTCTTTTGGGTTAGGTCCCCTTTTTGTTTCACTATACTATAGCACATCTTGGACTAGTGTTGTCTACTTTGATGTCTTCTCAGTTTTGTATATGGTTTTTTTTTTGTTTTTTTTTTTGGTTTGGTTTGGGTTTTTTTGGTAATATGCTGGTGATATTGGTCTTTGGCTCAGATTTCTCTCATGAAGCACAGCCAGAAACATTGGAATTTTCCAATGGAAGTCTGACAAGAGCATTCAGTCTAGATCACTTGAAACATTTTTACTCTTCTCAAGTCCACTTCTCTGGTGTTCTCAACTCAGAAAAGAAAATAAAACCACAACGTTTTTCAACAGTTACACTATGAGCTTTTTAACTCTTTCATTTGACTCAACCACCAAATCTCTTCAGTTGCCCAAACTATCCCCTTTTCACTGTTTATTCTACCACATTATTAATATTCTAGTCCAAACCACTCTTCCCTCCCATGGATGTTGGTAGTATTCTTTTATCTGGTCTTTTTTCCTCTAATGTTATTTTCTTCTAATCCATTCTTTATACTACAAGAGAAATCTTGAAAAACTAATCTTTAAAAAAGATGAAATTTTCATTCCACCTCCCATATCTCTTTAGCAACATCTCAGTGCTCTTAGATTGAAGTTCCGGCTCCTCAGTCAACTGGGCTACCACTCATGTTTGGGCCTTTTCTTTCCTCCCCAGCATTCTTAAGCATCTGATCTAACGCTCCATTTTCTCCTTATTCTGGATTTCTTTCAGTTGTTGAATAAGGTCACCTGCTCTATCCTGGACTTTCATACAGGCCTAGTTCTGTGATTAAACACTACCCCCACCCCATGGCCAACCCTTAAGTTCTCTACAAACTTAATCATATTCATTCTTTTGACTTAACATTTAGGTTTTCCTCCAAAATGTTTTTCTGAACCCTAGATCAGGCATCGCTCTATTTGTATGTGTGGTCATGGTACTCTATGCTTGCCCTCACGAAAGAGTTGTAATTATTTATCTGCATTCCCTATTGTGTTTGGTTTTGTCTTTCTGGAATCTCCTTGCCCAGCTGCAGTTTCTCTAGCTTGAAGGTGGTAGATGGATTGGTCTCATGGAGACTGATACAGGGACCCTACCCTTACATAAGAGCTCAGGTTCTGAAGTCAGACTGAGTTTACGTTCTCTCTCCCTTGATAGGTAAATATAGTGACTAAGTCTGTGTTGTGCCGGTTGTGGTGATTACATGGAATGGCATAGGCAATATGCTTAGTGCCTGGCACGTTGTACCTTCTCACATAATGCAGATTAAACATGTTAGGGTTACCATCTGTCCCCATTCTTATTTTAGTTCTATAGCCTCCTTTATCTTGGCCACACAGCAGTTTGAGGGAAGTTTGCTGAAAACTTTCATGTTTTCAGGAATATGATAATATTGTAGAGAATCTTTTTTTTTTGACAGTAGACTACAAAGATTTGAGAGTCTTTGGTGATCTGTTGCATTCACCTCTTATCACCTCACTCAGTTTGTAATTGACTGTAATTTGCAGAACTAAAGGGAAAAGGGGATGGTATTATTGTATAATATACTACCCCAGGATAGGGCAGGGTATTTTTCTCAACTAAACCTTGAGTACAAACTTATTTTATGTGAATACGTGTCCTAACAAAATGACCACCAAAAGACTATTTTTAAACCATTCAGATCACAATTCACAGTAAAAATATTTTGTCAGATCATATCTACTCTTGTGTGTACACTATCAAAAATTTGGCTCTGAAAATTTCATAAAACAATGCTCTCAGTACTGTACCACATTTTCAGATTTCATATTCTGTTCCATTTCTTTCCTTTACATTCTGTGAAAAGAGGTCAGTAGTTTGAAAACTAATGGTGTAAGAAATCAAGGACTCTAACAAAAATAGGGATTGAATAAGAAGAATAAAGTAGGATATTCTTCAAATCTGTTTTTAGTATTTCTAGGGAGTCATCACTATATCCTTTGCCAAAACTAGCAATGTACTTGATATTTTGTTCTTCTATACTTTTATAGAACTTAGTCCAGTTTGACCATTTGAAATTTGTAGTCATTTTTGTTCTTGCTGATTTGTGGACTAGATCACCATTAAAGTGGAGAGTGACTTCTCTATAGCCAAGAAAACAAGCTTCTACTCTGGCTTTGTCATTGTTCATAGGTACACATGTTTTCTCACACTCTCAGCTCAAAGAGGGTAATATTTGACTAGAGGGTTAATATTAATAGATTCTTTATTTGTAATCCTTACATTCTTTTAAAAATTTTCCCCTAGATTTCTCAATTGAATGCACTGATTGCACTTCTTCTTGGAGAACTTCTCCCTGGAGACAGGCAGAAGATCATGACAATTTGTACTATAGATGTCCATGCCAGAGATGTGGTTGCAAAACTTATTTCTCAGAAGGCAAGTTGTTCTTGGGGAAAAAAAAAAGTCAAAGAAAAGGTGTAATTCCTTGGGGTGATACATAAAAAAAGGGGAAAAACATTGCTTGAACAAATCGATATGGTCTATAGTGAAAACCTTAAAATGAAGACTTTCATTACTCACATATTTCTGATTAAGTATTCCTTTTATTTACAAGCGGCTGCAATTTACAGTAGTATCTAAGAGATTTCCTTTTGTGGAATTTTTAGAAATAAAATATGAAATAACAGAGTTTATTATATTAACAGATTACATTTGTTGCCTCAAAACTACCAGCATCCTGTTTATAATGATCATGCAATAATTTTAGGTTGTCAGTCCTCAAGCTTTTGCTTGGCTGTCTCAACTCCGTCACCAGTGGGAGGACATCCAGAAACATTGTTTTGTTAATATTTGTGATACCCAGTTCAAATACTTCTACGAATACCTTGGAAACGGCCCTCGACTAGTGATCACTCCTCTGACAGACAGGTAACAATTGTAGATGTGAGTCAGATAGGAAAAACAATGCCAAAAAAAATTCCCCAAGCCTGGGTATAGGGGTGTGAAACTGAAAAGAATGGAAGAAAATGAATAAATTGGGAAGCTTTATGAAAGTAATATATAAATGCACTAATTAAGTAGCATAGTGTTGACTTTGCTTAGTGACAAGAGAACCAAATTAGAGAAACAAAATTACAGAAGCCATATAATTTACAAATGCAAAAATTAGAAACAGACTAATGTGTCTTTGGGCAGCATCTTTGATCACTGAGTCCATTCTTTCTGGCCAACATTCTGGTGTTAAGGTTTATAACCACCCCAGCTGGAAATCCTTTTACTGGAAATGTAAAAATAAGAACTAACTGTGTTCAAATTCATTTTTGAAGGATTACATACAGATAAAGGAAAAAAAGGGAGAGAACATACATATTCATTAAATGATCCAAAAATGCTTGTGAAACACAGTACTAAATAGTTAAATCCTGTGTTACAAAACGTTCTTGCTGTCACATGTAAGAGTGGGTGATTGGGAATAAAGGAAAACAAGTAAATAAATTTATTTCAGGCAATAGTACATGCTATGAGAGAAACAAAATAGTGTGATATGTTAGAAAGTGTCTTGAGGGAAGAGTCTACTATAGATCCAGTGAAAGGATATCTAACTGAACCTGATAAGGAATCTTATTGCAAACATCCCAAGGCAGGGTTGCAAGCAAAGGACATAAAAAGTTTCTATAGTGTAAAGGAGTTACCATTTGAAGGATTAGGCAGAGAGACAGCATGACTCAGACATATAAGGGGGGCAAGCAATTGCTGTAATTGAATGTTCATCACCAATTGATACTAGGTAAATAAATTCACACAATCAGAGTGTTGCAGAGGTAAGGATATATTTCATTGCCATGAAATTCTGTTATTCTTCCAGCCTCTACCAGAACTGCCTGGTGGGAGAAAGCACATTTAATTCTTGGTATTCAGGAATAAGTTACACTTCAATATCACAGGGATGTTCCCATTTTTCCACACTGCCATGCCTTTAAAGCTGGATTGTGATGCTGATGCTGGGAGGTTGGCAGAATTCTCTCACTAGCTTGTGCTTGTCCCCATCCATATTAATTTCCCTATCTTTGGTATATTGTGTGGTTTCTGAATTATTTGCTAATTCTTTCATTTGTCTCTAAAAGTCCTTGCTCACTAACTTAATGTGTTCATTAATTTACATACTGATTGCAGCATGAGAGGTTAAAGTTGTAGCTTGGTAAAATCACTTACGAATACCTAAAACTTAAGAACTTACTGCATGCTGCTGTAAACAGATTGGAAGAGAAAGAATATAAGAAGGAAAAGGAAGAGGTGTTTTACAGTTTATCTCTATGTGAAGCTGGTAGTTTATTAAAAGCTACCAACATGAACATATCACTGGTTTATATGGAAATTAAAAGAAAAACGAGTATTCTCTTTAATAGTGTTGACAGTGCTGGAGAAGATTTTCACAGAATATACATTTTTTTAAATTTCACTCTTTGGGTTATTTACTAATTGTTTAACACAGGATGCCTTTCAAAAACTTAGATTAGGTCACATTTGAGGTGATCTGGGTAGGACTGCAGGCCAAGCTACTATTGCAGAGACACCCAAAACACTGGCTTCTAATGCAGAGGCTGCTAACTCACTCAAGTGACATCCAGAGATGAGCAACCCAGGGGTTGAGGCTGATGGCTGGCTGACTTGCTAATGGAGCTCACTTGTGTTCCAGTTAGTGGAAAAAGAGAAAACATCTTGAAGGAAGTGTGCTGGAAATGGCAAACATAACACATAATACATTGGTCTTTGGCCACTCCTGGTTGGGAGGTAGGAACTGTAGTCTGCAGAATATTTAGACAGCCATAGGTCCACCCAAACTTGGAGCCACATGACAAGATTTTTAGGGGATAGTCTCCACTAAAAAAAGGGCTGCATTCCTTGTCCAGGGGTCATTGTGTTCTGTGTTCATGATGAGATACATTTAAGCATATGGTGGCCACAAACTAGAGAAGTACCACTTTCATAAGTAGTTGTTTCAATTTGCACACTGCTTCTAAATTTTCAACATATTTATCTTTGATTTTCCTTATAAATCTCTACAGTAAATCTCATTGTATGGGAGGAGAAAAGTAGGACATATTGACACCAAAAGACCTATTTAAGATGAACACCTGATAGAGTAGATACCAGCCTTATTTGCTTGACTCCACTAGATATGGCGACTGCTAAGACAATACTCATTTCTAATTCTGCAGAAACCCCATGTAAGGCCATTTGTCAGTTTCCCTTCTTTTACAGCAATTCTGCTTGAAAATTTTTCTCAAAGAACCTTTCATTCTTACAAAAATGGTATCATAATGCAAATGCATGTGTCAACACATTTAAAATGGATCCCTAAAACACAATATAGTAAATTGCATACATATGCTTTCTACACTGAAGTAGGTATATATTATTTGCATGCTGTGTTTATATGCACCTTTACATATCTCATCTAATGTATTCGTTACATAGTAGTTTAACAAAGCCAGTGTCCAATTCATTTATCACCTAATAGTTCAATTTTTCTTTTATAAACAGTAGTTTGAGATATAGTGTGTCATATTGCTACCTTTATCTAGAAGTACCAGAATAGGGTTGCAAATCAGGTGTTATTTGTATTCAAATACATAGCTCTTAGAAAGTGAGATGTATAATGCAATATATTCTCTGTCTTTGAGTAGTCAACCTAAAAAATGAATTTTATATAAAATATTATTGTGACTGTGAATGCCACAAACAAGTCATAAGTGTTTCAGTTGCTGTACTACTACCTCATTCTGGACTTGACTTCTTAAACTTTGAAAAAAGAATGGATTGCCCCTCATGTTTTCTAGAAATCACCCATTAGACTATGATGTTTGTGTTCTCCATTGTTTACAGGTGTTACATTACTTTAACTCAATCACTTCATCTCACCATGAGTGGGGCTCCAGCTGGTCCAGCTGGAACTGGGAAAACAGAAACCACCAAAGATCTTGGACGTGCCCTGGGCATGATGGTCTACGTGTTCAACTGCTCAGAGCAAATGGACTACAAAGTGAGTTGCAAAGTGATATGTAAGATGACACACTTGAACAGCACCACTCCTCACTTGTAATGATTCACAGTACTTGGTTAAAACCCCTCATGTTAGCTCATTACTGCCTGCTCCATTCAGTCTATAGGCGACATCTATAAGGGACTGGTGCAGGCAGGAGCGTGGGGCTGCTTTGATGAATTCAATCGAATATCTGTTGAAGTTCTATCAGTGGTGGCAGTCCAGGTGAAAATGATACATGATGCCATCAGGAACAAGAGACAGAGGTGAGTGGTGTGTGACTCTTTTCTGATACAAATAGGAAGAGTAACATGGAATAAAGCAATAAGCCTTCTCATTGTCTTCCACTATTTCTCTTGGTCTCATGAAATAGATAAAACAAGAGCGATGGTCAGTTTTAGAGAATTTTTTTTTAATAATCTCCCATTTTAAGTGGTTTTTCAGTGTTGAATGCAGCAAAGTTTTGTTCCATTAATCACTTAAGCAATAAACATTTCCACTGTGCTAAATCTGGGACTGTATTCTCAAGCATGATTTAACTTGGCCTTCTGGTTGCATATATCATAGTTGGCCCCTCCCTCCTATGTGACGTGCTATCTCCATGCAGGTTGAGGGATACCACTCCTCTCTGTTTGCTCCCTGCCTTGCAGCTGTTGCTTTGCTGGCTACTCATCCATGATATGGGGACAAATACAGAAGCTCCTTACAGATGACTGTGGTGCTTAAGTGTTAAAATAAAAGCATTTGTACTGATGCTTGACATGTGGGAAGTGCCATTTTAGTGTTAGGTATTATTTTCATTGAAACTATTTCCTATTCAAAACTATTCAATATCAGAGAGGTCTGCCTTGTTCCATAGTGATTTTTTCTAGTTGTGTGGCTTTCATGATGTGTGCTGCTGGCCGCAAGGTGCCTGGACTTGTTGACCCATGAGACTGTCTGTTGGTATGTCTCAAGACTGCACTTGATGGCTCTGAGGCCTCTCAAATTTAATATAGCCATAATCAAATTCCCACTTTTCACTAACACCTCCTTTCTTAGCTCTCTGTACCAGTAAATTGTTCTTTCATATTCTTCCAGTTGCTCAGGATGAAAACCTTCTAAATATACCCAGAACTTAACTGCTTCTCAATACGCCACACTCAAAAAGAAAATGTACACTTGGAGTTTGATGGCTTAGTTTGAGTAGTAGAGTACACAGTTGTGTTTCCTTTGAAACATTTTTCTATAAAGTGCAGTCTTATTTATTTGACCTAGCCAAATTAGTGTATGTTCAGCAAGCTATTTTATCCATGAGGACTTTGCAGCCCCCCATTGAGGAAAGAATTGAACCTGTTGTTGAAATTTCCAGTTATTGTGGGTGTATGTTTTGTAGGTAGATGTTTCCACCCTCTGTCCTCTTTGTCGTTCCACCACATAACATGGGAATGTCAGACCTAGGTCCACATAACTGTGGCCTTCATCACCATTATCATAGTGCCGTGTTACAAAAGTGAGTTCTTTCCCTTTTGAACTCTGAGTATAGATGATTCAACTTTTAGTCTGAATCTTGTTTGATATAATTGAGCTATTATGCGTGGCCATCCTTTTTAATGAAAATTTATTTAACTATCCTAGGCAAGGAATTCTGAACATTACCAACAGTGCTTCTCGGTAGTATCCTCTCTTCATTTTGGGAGTTTTACCTCTCAATCCTCATGCCAGTCTGTATACAGATGGATAGGCTCCTCCATGATTTAATGAGTTTTATGAAATGCACTAAAAACTTGAGCACTTAAGAGATGGACCCATCCGTCCACCACAAAGCCACCTAGCATCTTGCTGGCTGCTCCCCCTTGACGTGTGTAGCCTGGGTGATACCTCTCCCTGGACTGCTGCTATAGTAGAAGAGCAGTCAGTTGCTTGTTGCAATGTCCAACTCTCTTTTTGCAAGCATCCCTGCTAGTCTGCTAACCTGTCTTTCTTGGGAAGGAAGACTTCTCCATTCTTATTTGAATATACAAAAATCACCTTCTCTGAATTAGCTATTTAATAATCTTTGCCCTAAAATTGTAACTATCTCATCTTGCTCTCTATTCTGTGTATAGGCTGGCTCCTTACCTATGTCAGACCTCTCCTGTCCTTATATTCTGTCTCATTTACTTCTACTGGAAATTACCTTCTCCTTGTCCTCAACGTGGTTCCCATGATGGCCCCTTATCATCTACTTCCTTGGTCATCGATAGCCTAATTGGGTTCTTACAACCCTTTCTGAACATCTTCCCTGCTCCTCCAGTGCCTTTAAGTGAAAACAGCAATAATATTGAGTAATTACCATGTTCTAGGGATTGAACTTTTAGTCATTCAAATATATAGTCCTCATATAATCCAATGTTAATCCTCATATAATCCTCTTAGGTGGGTAATGCTAGCAGCCTCCTTTTTTATTAGATGAAGGGATTGGAACAAGTCTACACCAAACTAGAACTAAGTAATCTCTGAATAGTCAGTCTATCTCCAGAGCTAACTGTCATAACTTCCAGGCCATTCTTCCTCTCAGCAGCAATCCATTGATTGTTTTTTGCTTTTTCGGTTTTTTTTTGCAGACTAGATCTCGCTATTTTTGTATGGGGAACCGTAAGCTCCGTTGCCTGAGGTACCACAGACTCAACAATCCCCAACCTCAGCTTCCCAGGTAGCTGGGATTACAGGCACGCACCACCACACCCAGCTAAATATTTTTGGAACTAGGTCTTGCTATGAGCCCCTGGTGGGACATGAACCAGATCCCTGGCCCAAGCCATGCCTTCCTAGACTGCCGCTTACAGGCACGTGCCACCATGCCCTGCCCATTGATAGTTCTTGATTGAATGGGGAGATGGAGCAAGCAAATAGAGGAACTAGGGCTTCCTTTCTCCTCTTAACCTGGACATACTCTATGTCAAATCCATTCACAGACTTGCAGCCCACATTGTAGGTAACATCATAACTTTTATTAATGATTATAGTAGTAAAGTTCTCATTTCTTTCTATTCTAGCAAATGATAGCTATCCTATACTTTAAAAGATTACTTCTCATACTTATAATTTCTTTGGGGGAAGGGAGTGTATTTTTAATAAACATACGCTAAAGCATATATTCAAAATATGTATGCTTATGAATTTTAAGGAAAATTACACAGAATAAACAGCTTCCTAATAATAATTTGCATTTTGCAGTGGTTTGCATTTGTCAGTGCGCATTCATATTCAATGAACACATTTAATTTTATCAGCGTTCTTTTTATGGTAGGTTTGTATTTCTTGGAGAAGCTATCACACTGAAGCCATCAGTTGGAATATTTATTACTATGAACCCAGGATATGCTGGTCGTACTGAATTACCGGAAAATCTCAAAGCTCTTTTCAGGCAAGTGTTACACTTAGCTGCTTAGCATCTGGAACACTCATGCCACCTAATGTTGCTGGTTTGCACTGTTAAATGATTTGTTTTCACACTAGAATTCCTTAAAAAAAAAAAAAAACCAAAAAACCTCATTTCTTTGGGATCCCTTTGTAGAGAGAACTTTCACCATGATAAATTGACTGTCTTGAATTATGAAACTGGAATGCAAAATCATTACTGAAAAGCTACCTGGTACATTTGAATATATAAAGCTTGCTCTTTTATAATGATGTTTTTATAATCAGAGTTTTTAGCAAGTATAGAATATTTGCAAAATACAGAAAAGCATGAAAAAAACCTAGAGCATTACCACCCAGAAATAACAGTTGTTATATTTTGTGCTAGTCTCTTTGATAATTCAGATTTTATGGAGTTACTTTAGGTTTGACTTTTTTAGTAATTTAATATTTTGCCATAAATTGCTTACCATAGTATTAATATTCCTTTGAAAATATTATAATTCCAAAATAGTTTCTAACATGGTTTGTTCATAATTTTTTTTAACCAATTATTGTGATTTGATATGTAGGGTTGGTTTTCAGTTTCAGTTTTTTATCACAAAATAGTGATCTGTAAGTATTCCTTACATGAAGTAACCTTTTTTTTTCCAGATTAACACCCAGAATAGATCCCTAAATATAGAAAGACTAGGTGAAAAATTAAAATATGCTTAGTTTGCGTTTTCACCTTGGCTAAAGATATTGAGCATCTTCTCAGGTACCATATGGGTCATTACCAAGCTATAGTTTGTGAAGTGTAGCATTCTACATTCTATTCCTTGACTCAATAGATATGTTGCAAATATTTTCCCACAATTAGTAACTTGCTTTTTACATTTTCATACATGAGTCATCAAAATTTGAAGTCTTAGATTTAATGAGATTATCGCTTATCAGTTGGTGTGGGGGGGGTTATTTTCATTTCCTAATATCCTATTAGGAAAGTTTGACTGGGTACAGTTTACAAAAATTTCTATATGGATTCAGCTCATTTTGTTGAATTATGCCTTCTATATGGGTTCCCTCCTTTGTTGTTGTGCTCAAATCTGTTGCTTTTTTTCAAATGCTAAATGGTTTTGGTGTTGAACTGCTGGAATAAACTCCCTTAGGTAGTAGATATTATATATATATATATATGTGTGTGTGTGTGTGTGTGTGTGTGTGAAATACATATATGTGTATTCATGTGCATATCTGTATTCCTGGGCTCATGATACTTTGTTAAGGATTTTAAAATCTGTGCCATGAGACACATTGATCTCTGTGTCCCTTTTTGTAATATCTTTATCTGGTTTGAATCAGGTTATGCTAATGTCATGAATTAAGTTGGAAAATATTCCCATCTCCATTTTCTTCAGTTTGTCAGCATTGGTATTATTTGCTCCTTAAATATTTGATAGAATTAGTCAATGCTGCCATCCGGGCCTAGATTTTTCTTTGTGAAATATTTTTCATGATTAATTCAATTTCTTTAACAGATAAGGAGTTACTATAATTTACTTTTCCTTGAATTAAATTTGTGTACTGCAATCTTATCTTTATTTTTAGTGTTTTTTAGTTGATCACAGTGATGACTCACAAATACTGTTGTGTGTGATTCAAAAGCAAAACATTATACTTCCTCAGATGTATGTCCTATAATCCTCCATTATTCATTTTGCTTCCCTGCTTTGTTCCCCCTACCCTTTTTGTAATCTTGATTCCTTAGTCAGTTATCTAGGGGTTACTGTTGGTTTGGTTTCATCTGACCCTTTCTTTTGTTCCTCTGTATTCTACGTATAATTGATAACATTTGATATTTGTCTTTCTTCCTCTCTGATATATTTTATCATTTTTCCTCCATTTCCATCCACTGTTGCAAATAACAATAGATTTTTTTTCATATACTTGAGTAGTATTCCATTGTGTATGTATACCACATTTTCCCAATCCACTCTGCTCTCCTTGTATACTTGGGTTGTTTTGCCTATAAGGAGTGCTGCAGTAGACACAGGAGTGCATATGACCATTCAGATTATATTTTTATATTACTTAGGTGGATATCTAGGCATGGAATAGCTAAATCACAAAGTAGATCTGTTTTTAATTCATTCAGAAACCTTCATATTGTTTCCCATAGTGACTGGGCCAATCTGCATTACTGCTGATTGCAGAAACTTAGTTTGATGTAGTCCCATTTGTCTATATTTATGTTTGTTTCTCCTACCATTGAGATGAGTCCACAAAGACATCACTGAAGCCAATATTGTGGAGTGTTTTGCCTGTTTCCTTCAATATATTTAATAACTATATTTAATCCATTTCAAGTTAATTTTTGTGTTAGGTATGAGATAATGATCTAGTTTCACTTTTTCACATCTGGCTGTCTAGTTTTCCTAGCACCATTTGTTAAAGAGACTCTCCTTTCTGCAGTATATACACTTGGCTCCTTTACACAGATCAACTGTCCATAGATGTGTAGATTTACTTCTGGGCCCTCAGTTCTCCACTGATCTGTGTTTCTGCTTCTATTCCAAGATGATACTCTTTTGATTCCTATAGTTTTTTAGTTATAATAAAATTATTTTTCCAGTAATTTTACATTTATAACCCAGTTCATATGCATTTTTCTTTGCGTCTTAAATTTTTATTTGGGTCTTAAACGTGGGTAGGAAAGTTAGAGGTAGAATGCACTTAAAAGTATCACAGTTTCAGTATTCACACTGTGGCCTCGGGCTTATGCTCCATACTTCCATGAACCTTAGTCTGTGCCTCTGTAAGATGCAGATGAAAAGAGGTCCCTTATAGTGTCATGGGAATTGAATGAGGACATGAACATGTTTAGCATCTTATATGGTATGAAGTGTTCTGTAAATATTAGTATTCAATATTTGTGTATTTAGTAAATTTGCTTTTTCTCTTGTTTGCTTCTCATTACTGCTATTTCTGTCATATATTTTATTTTTTAAAAGTAATTTATTTATATATATATTTCACATTTTTGTATTCCCCGGGGTTCACCCACCTCCTCCTCTCCCTGACCATGCCCACCCATCCCCCCAATTGGTATTTTAGTTTGGTTGTTGACTTGTTTTGACTTTTCCTCCTGGCCTTTTGTTTGTTTTTCCTGTATCATTTTATTAGTGAAACCATTTGGTTTCTGCTTTTTTCTTTCCGACTTGTTTCTGCTAATATGATTTCTTCTAGGTCCAGCCGTGATGGAGATTTTAAAAGATGGGAAAAAGGTAAAGCCAACTTAGATATAAGTTCTGAATAACAGTTGCAGAGTGACTCTAGAATGTTTAGGATGAAAGATTCTGATTTGTAAAGCATGAATAGGCTTTAATTGTATTTACAAAAACAGGTGGATAAATATTGGGGTGTATGCTCTTATATGTCTAAGAGATCAGACTTATTTATTTACTTTGCCTCCTCCTTTGCCCCTGACTTCAGTTGCATGGAAATTTTTCAAATGTTGCTGTTTATGGTCATTATTTTAGAGAGAAATTTTTTGAAGTTCCCCTCCAAAAGAAAGGATATTTTCAAGTTCTTGTAGATTTTCATTTGGAATTGTAAACAAACTGGCCCCAGGTATAGGTGTGCTAAAGATGTCTTGTAGGAGTTTGAAATAGTTATATTTTGATCAGTTTTGTAAAGTGATGGTTATTTCAGCTACTAATATAAAGATGATTGTATAAACTTTTGCAGTTTGGGCCTGTTCTATGTGTAGTGATATCATACTGACTGATTAGATTCAGTCCCAGGAGAAGTAATTATTCCCTGGAAGTCAGCAAAAAAAAAAAAAAAATTTTTTTTTTAGAGCGAGTTGTTAGGTATTTGTCAGGACAGCCCTAGGCACAGGTAAAGGCTGGTCTATATAAACCACAAACTATCACTCATCTTTCTGTGGTGGCACTGGCACAAGAGGTTTACCAGATATAGCACAGAGGTTCCCTAAAATCTCACACCTGTACTTCTGCCATTTTCAGACTTTTCATCCTTTTCTGTTACTGGGTAACGGCTGGCTATGTTTTAACTGAAGCTAAGGGTCTGGTTATCCATGATTGAAAGAAGTAATTGTGACCTCCTTGGGAATGGTTGGAATATTTGTATAAATTAATCATGATTTCAGCAATTTGTACTCATTACCTTATCACATTTTAAGACTAAATTTCTTATCTACTTTTTAGACCCTGTGCCATGGTGGCTCCAGACATTGAGCTAATCTGTGAAATCATGTTGGTAGCTGAAGGTTTTGTGGACGCACGCTCATTAGCGCGAAAGTTCATTACATTGTACATGCTCTGCAGGGAGCTCCTCTCCAAGCAGGTGAGGAGTCCTTTGTTACGTTTCCCATTAAAACAGTTTTTTGAAATTACTTTAAATTATCATCCAAATTGCAGTCCATGAAATTTTAAAAATCTGTTTTACAATTCTCTTTTTCCCTGAAATTTAACTTGAGACATTTTAAGTCTTGTGTTTAATTTGTACTTAATACTGTTTGTGTCAGTGCCAATGATTTTCTTTAGATTTTACCAGCACTGTAATTATAGATGGAATTTGATATTACCTTTTCTTGGTAAGAATATTGTTTTCTAATTAGAGAAGGCTGAAATGTTCACGAGTCAAGTAAAACTGAGGTTTTCCTCAGAATGAATAAATGTTAAATTAAATTTTTTTTCATTGTTAATCCTTTATTTAAGGAAGAGCTGGCTTTGCTATTTTTTTTTTAACTTTTGCTGTACTAGTCCCTGAAGTCTGAAGTGGGTCATGCTTACATGTTTACTTACTAGTCATTAGCTTCTCACATTTACATTGAAGTTGCTGATGTACAAGAAATTGCATGTGTATCATCATCGCTATTTTTCAATTCAGCTTTGTGGTCACCTTTGACTTTGGTTTGTTTTTTTTAAAACAGGATAGTCTCACTTTTTAAAAAATAAATAATTAAGTTATATATAAATCTCACATGTTTGTGATCTCCGGGGTTCACACCCCACCCACCCCGAACATTCCCACCCTGTCCCAGTCCCCCGCCCCCGAGTTGAGTTCTTTAATTTGATTGTTAGCTTGTTTTGCCTTTTCTTCATGGCTTGTTTTTTTTTTAATCTTTCCCAGCTCCCATATAATAGTGAAAACATTTGGTTTCTTTTTCTTTTTGACTTTTTCTGCTAATATGATTTCTTCTAAGTCCATCCATGTTATCATAAAATCATCCAATTTGTTGTTTTTAATTGATGAGTAATAGCCCGTCGTGTATATATACCACATCTTTTTCATCCAGTCATCTGTTTTAGAACATTTTGGTTGCTTCCATGACCTTGCAATTATAAATAGTACTGCAGTAAACATCCAAGCACAGGTGTCCCTTTGTGCAAGCATTGAGGTCCCCTTTGGGTAGATTCCCAAGAGAGCAATTGCTGTGTCAAATGGTAGTTCCATTTTCATTGATTTGAGGGCCCTCCACACAGCTTTCCATAAAGGTTGAACCAGTTTGCATTCCCACCAGCAGTGTAAGAGTGTTCCCTTCTCTCCACATCCCCGCCAGCACTTGTTGTTGTCTGGTTTTTGGACCATTCAAGGTGGTATTTCATTGTGGTTTTGATTTGCATTTCCCTTATTGCTAGTAACGTTGAACATTTTTTCATGTGCCTGTTGGCCATTTGTATATCTGCTTTGGAGAAGTGTCTTTTTAATTCTCCCCATTTTTTACCTGGGTTTTTCACTTTGTTTTTGTTAAGTTGTGTGGGTTCTTCACATATCTTTGTTATCAGACCCTTATCACTTGTATGGAGGGCAAAAATTTTTCCCCACTTGGTTGGATTTCTTTTTGTTTTCTCTGTTGTCTCTTTTGCTGTACAGAAGCTTTTTGGTTTGATGTAGTCCAAGCTGTTTGTTTTCCTTCATTTTTTTACCTGCCATAGATGTATCCAGAAATGAATTTCTGGACTGTAACTCATGGAGTTTTCCTTTATGTATATTATGGTTTCCAGTCTAACATCCAAGTCTTTTATCCATTTTGAGTTGATTTTAGTACATGGTGTGAGGAAACTGTCTTGGTTCATTTTTTGCATGTTTTGGACTAGTTTTCCCAGTATCATTTATTGAAGAGGCTGTCCTTGTTCCAGTGTAAGTTTTTCACTCCTTTGTTGAAGATTAGCTGACTATAGATGTACGGTTTTATTTCAGGGCACTCAATTCTGTTCCATTGGTCTGATTGTCTGTTTTTGACCCATACAACCTGTTTTAATTACTATGGCTTTGTAGTATAGTTTGAAGTCTGGAATTGTAATACCTCCATTCTCCTTTTTTTATGGTCCGGAGGTTTTTTGATATTCAAGGTCTTTGTTATTCCTTATGAATTTCTGTAATTTTTGTTCTATCTCTTTAAAGAATGTCATTGGAATCTTTATAGGGATTGCATTGAATCTGTAGATTGCTTTTGGTAGGATGGCCATTTTGATGATATTAATTCTTCCAATCTATGAGCAGGGAATGGCTTTCCATTTCCTTATATCTTCTTGTATCTCTTTTAGCAGGGTTTTAAAGTTTTCTTTGTATAGTTCTTTCATGTGTTTTGTTAGGTTTATTCCCAAGTATTTTTTTTTTGGTGTAATGGTAAAAGGGATGGTTTCTCTGATTTTTTCTTCTTCTATTTGGCTTTTTGCTTATAGGAGAGCTATCAATTTCTGTGTGTTGATTTTGTATCCAGCTACCTTACTGAACTGGTTTATTATTTCAAGCAATTTTTCTGTGGACTTTTTGGGATTCTCTATATAGAGAATCATGTCATCTGCATATAATGGTAGCTTCAGTTCTTCTTTTCCTAGTTGTATCCATTTTATGTCTTTCTCTTGACTTATTGCCCTAGCTAAACCTTCCAGTACAATGTTAAAAAGTAGTGGGGAGAGTGGGCATCCTTGCCTTGTTCCAGATCTTAATTGGAATGATTTTATTTATTTTTTTCCCATTTAAGATGATGTTTGCCATAGGCTTGTCATAGATGTCTTTTATTATATTGAGGTATATTCCTTTAATCCCCAATTTTTCAAGGGCTTTTATCATGAATGGATGCTGGACTTTGTCGAATACTTTCTGTGCATCTATTGATATGATCATTTGGTTTCTGTTTTTCTCTTTCATGTGGTGTATTATGTTATTTGATTTCCAGATGTTGAACCATCCTTGTGCCCCTGGGATAAATCCCACTTGTTCATGGGAATAATGCTTTTTATGCATCATTGGATTTGATTTGCTAGGATTTTGTTTAAGATTTTTGTGTCTGTGTTCATTAGGGAAATTGGTCTATAGTTTTCTTTCTTGGTGCTGTCCTTATTTGGTTTTGGTATGAGTGTGATGTTTGCTTCATAGAATGGTGTTTGGCTGTTTTCCTTCTTTCTCAAATTTTTGGAAAAGTTTTAGTAGTGCAGGTGTTATTTCATCTTTGAATGTCTGGTAGAATTCACTTATTAAGCCATCTGATCATGGGCTCTTGTTTTTAGGTAGAGTTTTGGTGACTGCTTCTATTTTGCTGCTTGTAATTGGTATATTTAAGTTCTCTATATCTTCTTTGTTCAATTTTGGATAGTTGTATCTTTCTAAGAATCTGTCCATTTCATCCAGGTTGTTGTATTTGTTTCCATATAGTTGTTCATAGTAATTAATCTCTTATTATGTTTTGGATTTCTTTTGTGTCTGCTGTAATTTCTCCTCTCTCATTTGTGATCCTGTGTATATGAATTTTCTCTCTTCTTTCCTTTGTGAGCTTTGCAAGGGGTTTATCAATTTTATTTTTTTCAAAGAACCAGTTTTGGTTTTGTTGATCTTCTGGATATTCTTTTTGGTTTCTAGGTTACTTATTTCCTCTTTCATTTTTATTATCTCTTGTCTCCTGCTGGGTTCTGGCTTTTTTTGTTGTTCCTTTTCTAATTTTTTGATTTGGGAGATAAGGTTATTTCTTTGGTTATTTTCTTGCTTTTTGATATGGACCTGTATTGCTATGAACCTTCCTCTTAAACATGCTTTTGCTGCATCCCAGATATTTTGGAATTCTGTGTCTTTGTCATTTGTTTCGAAGTAGGTTTTAATTTCTTCTTTAATTTTTTCAATTACCCACTCTTCATTATGTAGCATGTTGTTCAGTCTCCAGATGTTGGATGTCTTTTCGTTGTTGATTTCTAGTTTGATAATTTTATGACCTGAGAAGAAAGTTGATATTATTTTAATCTTCGTGTATTTATTCAAGTTTGCCTTGTGGCCTAGTATGTGATCAATTTTAGAGAATGATCTATGTGCATTTGAGAAGAAGGTGTATTCTTTTCCTTGTGGGTGTAGTGTCCTATAAATACCTCTTAGGTCCATTTTGTCTAGGTCTCCTTTTAAGGGTTTTGTGTCCTTGTATAGCTTTTGTTTTTCTGATCTGTCCTTTGGTGAGAGTGGGGTGTAAAGTCTCCTACTACATATGTATTTTCACCAATATTTGCTTTCGGTTCTCTTAGTAGCTGTCTTATAAATCTTGGTGCATCCTCATTTGGTGAGTATATATTGATAATATGTATTTTTGATGGATTGAACCTTGAACCTTTTAGGTAGTGACCTTCTTTATCTTCTGTCACTTTTTTATTTTGAAATCTGCTTTGTCTGCTATAAGAATGGCTACCCCTGCCTTTTTTGGGGGCCCATTTGCTTATAGAATTGTTTTCCATTCTTTTACCTTTAATCTATGCTTATATTTTGAAATCAGATGTGTTTCTTGGAGGCAGCAGAATGTTGGGTTCTGTCTTTTAATGCAGCCTGCAACTCTGTGTCTTTTGATTTACGATTTTAGCCCATTAACATTTAGAGTAATTATTGATGTTTGAGGTTCCAACATTGGGTTCCTGGTGGTCATTTGGGGTTCTGTTTTAGTTTCTTCTTTTTTAAAATTATTCGTTCTTTTTATTCTTCTGCAGGTTTTGGTCTTAGGACTTCTTGCAGGAGTTGTTGGAGTGGGGGTTCAGTGGTAGCAAATTTCTGGAGTCTTTGTTTGTCTGAGAAGTTTCTAATTTTTCCTTCATAAAGAAAGGACAGTTTTGCTGGGTAGAGTATTCTTGGCTGGCACTTTTTGTCTTGGAATGTTTTGAAGATGTGGCCCCATTCTCTCCTTGCTTGGAGTGTCTCTTCTGAGAAATCTGAAGTCAGTCTAATGGGTTTTCCTTTGTAGTTATCTGTTTCCTCTCTCTTGTTATTCTCACAATTTTTTCTATGCCCTCTAGTGTCCTAATTCATTCTTCTATTTCTTCTAATCTGCTTTCCTGACTTTTCCCTGCTTTTTTGAGCTCTTCTAGCCTCTTAGAAACTGTATCTCATTCAACTTATTTAGGGTTTCAATCTCATTCTTCTGTTCGTAAACGATATTGCTCATTTTGGTACATTCTTTTTTATATTTTTCTACTTCTCTTAGCTCACTGAAAGTTTCTGACATCTTGCTTTCCCCCTTTTTCCTTCTTCCTTTGCCTCTTTTAATGCTTTTATCAAGTAGATTCTGAATTCTTTGTCTGACACATATAGCATTTCTTCCATGTCCTCCATGTTGGTTTCTGCAGATTGTTTATCCTTTGGTGGTGAATTATTCTTATTAGGACTTGCTTGAGTATTTGTATTCTTCTTCCTTCCTGTGTTTTCCTTTTGGACTTGCTCTACGTATTGATTCACTGTTGTTCTAGAATTAGATGGCATGGTGAAGCTGACCAAGTTGTGGTTATTTCTGCCTTTGTGCTTTTGCTGCTGTGGTGGATATATCTTGTTTCCATTGGCTATTTGGGAGACAAGTTCCTTTAGTCAGTGCATGTGGTGCATATATGTGGTTTCTATTGTATTGTCTATCTTCTTTTTTTTTTTTGCTTCTCTTTTAGATTGATGGGTTTTAAATGTTTCTCGGTGCCCCTGAGTGGGTGACTTTATTTAGTGGTGTATCTGGGGTTTGTCGTATAAACCTTTTTGGTTGGGGTGTCTTGACAGACTTAGGTAGTCAATATCCTTGGTTCCTTAGTCTTCTGGGCTGCTGTGCTGTGAGCAGCCTCTTGTGCTGGAGCTCCCCAGCAGTTTAAAATTCAATCTTTGATAGAGTCTATCTGAGCCCTGGCTGAAGACCATTGAGATGTACAATGCCAGGCCAGACCCTCCCTATCCTCCACGTGTACCTTAGCAACAGGAGTTAATCCTATGTCACTGGGCCCTTCTGTACTATTTGCCGTCTCTCAGGCTGGAGTTCCAGGGCCCTTTGATTTTGGTCTTTTGATGACCTTTCATTAATTCCTGGTGACATTATTTTGCATCTAAAGTACCACAGCTACAACCACTTATTTGCACTACCAATGTATAAATTTAAACTACCATCATGGTGAAATTTGGCATCTGAGAGACAAGGTCATGATGTCATTTTGATTTTGTGGACTCACAATAGGGGGGAAATCATGTAATATTTAATGACATGGATATGACAATATTATATGTAAAAAAAACGAAAAACAGCATGCCAAAAATATAGATGTGATCTACAATTAGCAAGTGTTTTATATCTTATATTGAGTGTTTTATATACACTATACACACACACACACACATATAGTAGCGTGAAAATGCAGTGTTATTTCTGATATTGTTTTGGGGCAATAATTTATTTATTTTTTTTATTTTTCCTCCTCCTTCCTCCGTATCCCCCCTCCGTATCCTCCCTCCAGTCACTCCATCTCCCATTTTTCTGCCATTTGTTGGTTGGTTAAGTTGATGTTCAGTTGTTGGGTGTTTGACCTGTTGTTCTCTTCCAATATCTGGTAAATGGGTTTTTTTTTTGCATATATATGTATATTTATATTTATATTACATTAGTCCATTATTGTGTACCCCGGGGCTTTCCCACTTCACTAACATTTGTTAACTATCCTGATCTTTTGTGCTCTTCACCTCCCCCACCTGCATTTTGTTTGTTTCCAATTCTTTGCAATTGTAAACAGGGCTGCAATGAACATGCAAGTACATGTGTCCTTTTGAATTAATGTTTTCATGTCCTGTGGGTAGATTCCTAGTAGTGGGATTGCTGGGTCGAATGGTAAGTCCACTTACAATTGTTTGAGGGTCCTCCACACAGTCTTCCATAGTGGCTGGACCAGTTTGCACTCCCACCAGCAGTGTAAGAGTGTTCCTTTTTCTCCACATCCATGCCAACATTTGTTGTTGTCTGTTTTATTTATATGGGCCATTCTTACTGGTGTAAGATGGTATCTCAGTGTGGTTTTAGTTTGCATTTCCCTGATTATTAGTGATGTGGAGCATTTTTTCATATGCCTATTAGCCAACTGTATCTCCTCTTTGGTGAAGTGTCTTTTTAGTTCTTCTCCCCATTTTTTGAGTGGGTTTTTTGCTTTGTTTTTGCTGAGCTGTAGAAGCTCTTTGTGGATCTTTGTTATCAGACCCTTGTCACTTGTCTGGAGGGCAAAAATTTTCTCCCAGTCAGTTGGGTTTCTTTTTTTTTGTTTATTGTCTCTTTTGCTGAACAGAAACTTTTTAGTTTGATATAGTCTCAGGTGTTTATGTTTGCCTTCATTTTTTTTTTGCTGGCCATAGTTGTTTCCACAAATGGATTTCTGAGGTGAAATTCATGAAGGGTTTTGCCCAGGTTTTCTTCTTTGTATTTTATGGTTCCAGGTCTCACTTCCAGGTCCTGTATCCATTTTGAGTTAATTTTTCTACAGGGTGTGAGGGTGTTGTCCTGGTCCATTTTTTTACAAGTTTTGATCCAGTTTTCCCAGCACCATTTACTGAAAAGGCTATCCTTGTTCCAGGGTATGTTTTTTTGGGGCAATAATTTATTAACATTTAAATTTTTTCTAGTTCTATCTCCACCCCCACCCCACCATGAAATGATTTCAATTTTATAATGGGGACAATGTCATAGGGAAAAATGTCAGTGAACCCAGTAAACATGGAGTTGCAGCCATATCCATTCCTAGTAATAATATTTAAACTGTATATATTGAGCTACTTCTCTATCCAAGTAATATATTTATTGCTGCTGTTTATGAAGGGGAGGGGTAGTACAGAACAAATGAAAGAAGCACTTAGATTTCTGACTTCAAAGAGCTTAGCCTGTGAGAGGAATCTCTAGTAGGAATAAAATGCAAGTCCCAAACAAATACTGGTTTGTCACTGATCTTGAATAATATAGTTGTGATTATTAAGAACCAGTATTAGGGCTGGAGCATCTGAGTGATTAAAACTAATTAAGTGACCTGGAGAGCTGAACTGGGTCAGGGTGGAGCAGCAAAGTGGTCAGTATCCAGCTGGAGAAATGTGTTATAGTTGGAAGTAGAAGCATGGAAGCGTTAAAGCTCCTAAGCTAGCACATTTATTGAGAGAAGAGCAAGGCAAGTAGAGGGAGCCCGGTGCAAATACTACAACTAAATGTTATGGGGAGAAAAGATTTGCTGACAGGTCAGAGAATCTGGTGAAGGAAGCAGCAGGACACTGAAAGGATATGATTTTCATAGTTTCAGAGGAGAGGAAAATCGTATTTTATATTATTAAAGCACTGCATTTATCTGAATTTTTTTAGCTTTAGATTTTTTTTACTTCTGAAATGACAGTCCTATTCCCTCATAAAAATTTTAAGAAAACTTGTCTGTGTTTTGATTTTAGGATCATTATGATTGGGGACTTCGTGCTATTAAATCTGTCTTGGTTGTAGCTGGCTCCCTGAAACGAGGAGATAAAAATAGACCTGAAGATCAGGTACTGCAATGTTAATAGGATATCAGTGTTGTTGATGAGTAGCCAAACGGCTTTGTAAAATGTGTATCTGGATGGTGGATCATGCACAGTATGACTTTCAAAAAACAAATTTATTTATATATAGTATATTTTCAATATAGCTTATTTTGAGGACTGGCATTTCTTATGTTGTAAAAGAGCACAGGTGTTCTTAAATACAAGGTTATGAGTATAGGAAAGAAAATGTGATTTTATAAGTACTTTTAAATATCAGTCACAGAAAGACTTTGGCAGTCATAATCAAACAATTCATTAATTACTGCTTGATTTCCTCTGAGAAACAGATAGAAAATCTGATTGAATTAAGATAATAATCCTGAAAATGTCAGTGAAGAGAAGATATAATCTAATGGAACAAAATATGTCCATTTCATGGTATTTAAGGTAGGTATGAAGAATGGAGCAGGAAAAATCGTCACGTAATACATAGTAAAATGCTTCATTCGTTATTGAGATCTAGTAAGAAATGTGCCACTATCTCTCCTGGGAAAAATCAGTAGCAGCCACATCTGCATTTCTCTACTATGTGAGTGGTGAGACCCACCATCCTGTCAATGCATGCATTTTGACTCGATAAGTATTTTTAATAAAGATGCATTCCTGTGAATCTTTCTGTATGTTTAAGCACATTTTCTGTGGGTTTCTACTTTTCCAATATTTCTCTCTCTCCCTCTGTGTCATGATTAATGATTGGATCTAGATTTCCTTGCCTTTATTTTTTCTCTTGCCCCATTCCTGCTGTTGTTGAAACCCTGGACTTTTTCTGTAAGTCATCCTGTGTTCAAGTTACTACCATTCAAATATAAAGCCCTCTTTGATTTTTCAGCCAAAATTGAACAAAAAACAAAGCAAAAAGCAGTCAAATTTATCATTCTAAAACTCTCAGAAGACTTTGCACAAAATTATCTGATGGGCCTGTAATTTATACTCTGTAGTTTGAGGATTAAGGAGAGAAGACTCTCAGCCCTCTCTTCAAATTCAGCAACCATTGGCAAGGAAGGAGTTTCTTTTCTAGTCTGTGTTCATGTGTGGTATCAGCAGAGCCTTCTCATGTTCTCATATGAGAACTTGTAAACATTCAACCTCCCTTGATAGACAGACTACCCTCCCACTAGAGAATAGTATTGATAACGCATGCTTTAGATATAGGATCTATAGACCTTTTCAATGTGTTTTCTCCTTTCTAGGTGCTCATGAGAGCCTTAAGGGACTTCAATATGCCTAAAATAGTGACTGATGACATCCCTGTGTTTTGGGGCCTGATCAGTGACCTGTTTCCAGCCTTGGATGTGCCCCGGAGGAGGGCACCACACTTCGAACAAATGGTCAGGCAGTCTACCCTGGAACTCCACCTGCAGCCTGAGGAAAGCTTCATTCTCAAGGTAAAATGAGCCTTCACTAGTCGTGACAGCCCCTGGGTTATACTGTCTCTATAATTGTCCTTAAGAGATACTGAACCAGAATATCACCTTACAGGGGAGACTGACCTCACTACTATTTTTTTGTTTTTTTGAGACTAGTTCTCTTGCTATTTTTGCCTGTAGAACTGCAGGCTCACGTTGCCTGGAGTACCATGGACTCGAGCAATCCCCAGCCTCAGCTTCCCAGGTAGCTGGGATTGCAGGTGTGCGCCACCATGCTCAGCTATATTTTTTTGGAACTAGTCTTGCTATATGCCCCCAGCAGGACTGGAACCGCCATCCCTGGCCCCAGCCGCAGCTTCCTAGACTGCCACTTACAGGCATGCACCACTATGCTCAGCCCCTGACCTTACTACTATCTTAAGGTTATTTTAAAGTGTTCTGATAAGGCAGTCTTTACCAAAGTAAATTTAAGTATTTTGTACTTTCAATCTATCTGAAAGGGTAAATCCAGATGTGATCAAGTCTTGATTTTAAACTTAATCATATTTTTCATTAATTTATAAATCTTCTTGGTTCTTCTTGGTGGCATGCACCCAAAGATACTTTTTCTCTTTCTCTCCATTTTAGAGAAAATTGGGGATAAAATATCAGTAATGCTTTAAATGGTGGAGAAATGTATGCTCTCCAACTTATGAAAGGCTGTGCTCTAGAGGGGTAATGTGAATACATGAATATTAAAATGTATATGGAGTATTAATTACTATATATAATACATAGACACTCCATATATAAAGTATATATGGGGTATCAAGTAGTTATTCTAGAGGATGTGTAAGTCATTATTTAGATATAGATGGTGACTGAAAATACATAGCTTTTGTTCAACACTTTTTGCAGTGTCATTGACTTTGTAAGTGGCTTCTGCTACACTAAGTACTGCCCTTCTTCAATTCTGCCTCTGTACAGTATCAGTGATTCACTGTGTAATGATTTTTGTTTATTCTCACTGCCATTTCCTGTACTGGGTGATCCAGGAGAAACTATATTTTACTTTTGTCACCTATTTTCACTTTCCCAGAACAATGTTGCCAGTTAGGGATTGGCTTGAGTTGTAAGGAAAGAATTGGATAAAAATGATGCTTTTCTTTATCACCAACTCATTAAAGGGAATGAGTAACTGGCTGTTTGTTGCACAGGTTGTCCAGCTGGAGGAACTGTTGGCTGTGCGGCACTCTGTCTTTGTGGTTGGAAATGCAGGCACAGGCAAGAGCAAGGTATGGTAGATCACCTCCTAGTGCTCAACCATGGCATGAGCAAAACTTTTTTGACCTGCTTTGAATACTGCTTCAAAGAGTTCCTATCAATAAGGAACACCAGAATTTGGGGCTAGAATCTGAGACTCTCATATTGCTCTGTGATGAGTTGACTGTTTTCCTATATTGGGGAGAATGTAGAAATAATAACAATAGAATAAACATTGCATTCAAATGGGAAAAGTGAAGTCAGATAAAGATTGGTCTTCTCACATGAAATTATTAGTATCCTATTGATGCATTTACAAATATATACAAATATTCTACTTCATACATCTTATACCTGAATTATTTCTTTCAAAGAGAACATATTGAAAGACTCTGCAATAAGAAACCTGACTTTCAGAATTGGTTTGGCTCTACCTACGTTTATCAAAATGACCCTTCTCATTTTCCAAAAAATTCTGCATTCTTTTTCCCATCTTTAAGAAAAACACAAATGTTTTCCTTCAGTGCTTCTGAAATATAGTCCTCCATAGAGTCAACATAAAACTTGAAAAGGAGTCGGCGAAAATCACACTTTTGAAGTACCTATCGTGTATTGTGCTAGGTACTTTGTTTGATTTACACTCTGATGATATGCTTAAGGGTGTTATTATCCCCATTTTTAGTTCTCTGCTTGACTTTGCTTGGTCTTACCAACAGTCCTGGCAACATACTTATTTTCTTGGTTGGCAGACTGTATGCAGAACTGCTTGCATTTTAATTCAGGCTGCTAGAGTATAAACATATTTAGTAGCCAGTGACTAAAAATAATCCAAGTGGGCATACGAGACTTTAGACCATGGGTGAATATAGAACTTGCTGGCATTTAGAGCAGAACTCAAAGCAGAACAATTATAAAGGGAAAAGTCCTGTATAGGGATTTTCCTGGTGAAAAATATAATAATTGAAATAGTAAAATAGATAACCGATAGACCTGTAATTACTTTGTTAGACCTAAGTTTCAGATATAGGCCATGAATCAAGGAAGGATAAAATTAAATTCTATCATTTTCAGTAGATTAATGGTTTCTAAAAATAAAGCTTAATAATTCTAAGACATTGTTTCCTTCATCAAGTCTTCACTGATTCTGTCCTATTCAACATTTACTCAAACAGATCTAAGTCAAGCACCAAAGAGTAGGGCCATATTATTTAAAAATTTATTATCCCAAAATATTTGGCAGTTGTTTATCAGTCCTTCCCTAACAGTCAGTAGGTCAATATGATAAACAGGTAAAATAAGATCTATGACTTTTGGGGATAAAGCATAGTTGTGTAGATATTTGGTAGTTGTGCAGGTATTTGGGCGAGGGTACCAATTAAACAGACATGAAATGCCTATCCTGTGAGTTCCCATCCTCAAGACCACTTTTCCTCAGTTATTTAGATCAGGTTTTCTCAGCATTCATACTTTTGACATTCTGGACCCAATGTTCAGCTCATTGTTGTAGAGCCTGTTCTGTGTAGTACATGGTATTTAGCACCATCCTGGACTCTACTCTTTGATACCCAGTAGTAGTAACTCTCCCCCACCACTCCCAGATCAACAGCCTCCTGCTGAGAGTCATTGCTATAGTCACTAGTCTCAAAACACATCCACATCAATGTTGTAGGCACCACTTGGGGCCTTGTTAGAAATGCAGATTTTCAGTCCCACCCAGATCTACTGAATTTGGGATTCCAGGACTAGGCCAGAAATCCAGAATTAATACCTTCTGAGAGATTTTGGTACACATTAAATTTTGGGAGCAATGTAAATATCACAGGCAGAGTAGACTTTAATAATTTGAACAATACTAATGTATATACTTCTCTTTGCACACATTAATACAAATCTCAGATGGTGAAACAACTTAATCTAGTCTTGCTCAAAGAATCAGCTGAACTGATCCTAAGGGACTGTATTAGTATTTTCAAGATACACATGCACACAATTCCCCCTCTCCCCCCTTTCCCAATTTTTGTACACACAGAATATCTAGGAACATATAAGTAAGGGGAATCCTTTGGAAATCTTTTACATTCCACTTCGCTTAATCAGTGTTAATTTTCTTAGCTTTTTTTCCTTTCTATCTTCAGATTTTGAGAACACTGAACCAAACATATGTTAACATGAAACAGAAACCTGTTTGGAATGACTTAAACCCTAAAGCTGTGACAACAGATGAACTCTTTGGTTTCATACATCATGCTACCCGAGAATGGAAAGATGGCAAGTAGTAGTTTCCCTTTTGCAGTGCTGAAAGTGTTTTTTTTTTTTTCTCTCCTGAAAGCTCTTTTTCAGCTCCAGTCAATTTTAGTCATAGTTGTAGATTTACTGTTTACGTGTTGACGTTATTGGAACTATAACAGATCACAACAGCATTTATAACCTATAAATTAAAACTCGATTTGAATAAGTTGTCGATTTGCATTCAGTAGATTCATGCTCAGAGCTGTGTATTTTATCCCACATCAATTATGTCAGGTTTCCTTGTAAACCAGGAGAGAAGTCAACCCATAAATGCCTCAGGAAACATTTATAAAGGAATTGATATAAGATGCTGAATTTCAGCAGTTACTGTTCCAGGTGACAGGGACAAAAGTCTGTGGGAGATGTCTCTTGCCCTGAGGGTATTTGCTGACAAACATATATCTTGGTTAAAACCTCTTATTAATTTCCACTTCAGGAAATTTGCTAACCTTGGAGCCGTCCCGAGTCCTCCCTTGATGTGACTCCCTACATGTAACCTCACAGTAAATCCTATATAGGCTTTGCCATGAGAATATATTGCTGTATTTTGGTGCATCTCACCTTCTCAACAGTTGCCCCATTAGCCTAGGCCAATTTCACCTTCCAGCTTTTAAGAGGAGACGACTATTTTCAAGCTGTATTTCCCTGCTTGCATTTTTCCACCCTTAGGTTCTACCCTTAGATCTACAAGGTACTTTTGTGAACAGATCTCTCTTCCCTGACCTCTGACCTCATTTCCTGTGCTCTGCCTCTTGCTGACATAATCCATTCACTCTTGTCTCTGTACTTCCTCTGGAACATGCCAAACATCTTTTCATCTGGGTCCTTTGACCATGATACTCCATTGGCAATACTACAGATATCCATGCATTTGCTCCCGTATGTTTTAAGGTATCTGGTGACACCTCACATTAAAGACTGTGCTGAGCCTCCTGTTTGTACAAGGGTACCTCATCATTCTTTGTCCTCTTGTCATGAATATACTGTTTCGTTTGTGGGACAAACAAAATTTGTTTTTAGTCTTTTTTTTAAAGGACTGGCAAGAAGATAATATTAGTTCATGCTGAAAATTTGTAGAAACTATGCAAATCAGTGACCACCAGAAGAGATAGCTTCGTTATGTGTCATGATAGCAGGTTCTATTAGAGTCACTTATTTGTGCTCGGAGTACTTCACAGAGGAAATAAAACTTCCACATTCATTTACCAGTTTTTCCCAACATTTGCTTGAATTTGAAAAATCAGTAGCTATTTAATAGTACATGTAATGCACAATGCTTATGCATATAGTAGTAGCAAAACAGACTATGGATTTAAAATGTTTTTACCTAGATATCCTGTCAGTGGCAGTTTCTCAAAGAAGTGGATAGCACTTCTGAATGCTCTAACTTGTGTTCCTTTGAATGTTGTTTTAGAAAAGGGGAGCTAGGTGAAATAAGCTAATATATACTGAGTGTGGTACATGGAAAAGAACAGTATCTCCATTTGGTGTAAATTTCAAGTTTTATATACTACCTTCTATAAAGCCCACAGCTGTTCCCCTGAGGGAAGATTGGACATAGAGGTTAAGGAGCCTTCTCATAGTTATCATTTGCTGCCACCAGAGACAGATAACAGAGCACAAGTCCAGTATGTATTAGGACTGTTTACTCAACTTACAGGTCTCTTCTCATCCATCCTACGCGAGCAAGCGAATCTTATGCACAGTGGGCCAAAATGGATAGTCCTGGATGGAGATATTGATCCCATGTGGATTGAATCACTAAACACTGTCATGGATGATAATAAGGCAAGTGATGCTTCGGTGCTGAGTCTTAGGCACAACTGGAAAGTGCAGTGAGAGTTCTGTTCACTTGTATATGTGAATATTAGTTTGTGATCTTTAACCTGATCCTCCTGTAATTACTCTTTTAATAAGTGACTCTTCCTTGATAATTTTCGTAACTTCCCTGTTAAGGAATTTAAAGGAATTTTTCTAATCTGTATAAATTTGACCAACTTTAAAGAGTAGAATATGTATACAAGAATTTAGTTCACAAACATTTTACCATCATTTTCTAAGAGCTGTGTATACAAGTTACTACATTTTTATCTTTGATTATGAATAAGAACAATAAGAAGTTTGTGGTCTATGTTAACTGGAGAAATTTAACTACTAAAATTTAGTTCCTTGCTAGGAACTACTGAAATTTAGTGCCTTATCTATCCTTCCTAGATACTGAGTGTAAGTGCATTGCCAAACATTTTGTTGTAGTTAATTCAGCATTCCCAGCAAAACAAAAGGTGACTGTACAGGTCCATGAGACCCTGCTCATACTAGTTCTATTGTCAGGGTCAGGCGAAAGGATTCTGTAATCACCATTGCGACACAACAGCACTATAACCTCCTTAAATTAACAGTAATTACTGCTTTTTGAGCTAAGACATTGTTCATGATATAATACAGGTCTAAAATCTTTATACTTGCCTGAGTTTCTGTAGGACAGTTGATAATTGTGGTGTTTCAGATTCTAAAGTTTATTTTTTGTGCTATGCAGACCTATGCATGTAATCAACTCTCAGAACAAATGCCTTATTTTTGCCTTAGTAATAATTTCCACAGTTATGTAAAGTTTGGCACAGAGGAATTCACGTTGGTAAGTTTATTCATCAAGAGTCCATGGCTGAATTGAGAGCTTTATTTCAGATGCCCCTCCTGCCTGGACAGTGAGAGCAGAGCCTGTGGCACTTCCAAAGAAAGTACTTTGTGTTTGGTAAGTTGAAGCACACCTTTGCTGTGGACTGACCAGACCTTTGTCTGTGCCATGCTTCTCCATTCAGGTGCTGACCTTGGCCAGTAATGAGCGTATATCTCTTACTCCCTCCATGAGGCTGCTCTTTGAGATTCATCACCTAACCACAGCAACCCCAGCTACTGTTTCCAGAGCTGGTATTCTGTATGTGAACCCACAAGATCTAGGCTGGAACCCGTGAGTCTCTATTTTTTTTTTGTCATTGTAAAATATATACAATATAAACTTTGCCTTTTTTCCTTTTTATTGTGCTGTTCAGTAGCATTAATACATTCATATTATTGTGCAATTGATAGGATCATTCACATCTAGAATTTTATCTTTCCAAACTAAAAGCTCATATCCATTAAATAGTAACTTCCCTATCTTCCTGCCCCTCTCCCCATCCCTGGTGAGTACCTTTCTTTTTTCCATCTCAATGGAATTGGAATTCTGTCATTATCTCATAACTAGAATAATGCAGTAATTGTCCTTTTGGAATGCTTAACATTTCATTCATGTTATAGCATGTGTAGAAATTTCCTTTTCAAGGCTCAGTGATATTCCATTGTATCTTGCATTTCTGTTCATCTGTTGATGGGCATTTTGATTGCTTTTTAGCTATTGCAATAATAGCTGGATGGATAAAAGCTATCCATCTTTTTAGCTATTACAAGTAATGCTTCTGTGAATATGGACATACAAATATTTCTTGGAGTCCCAACTTTGAATTCTTTTGGGTATATTCCTGCAAATGGAATTACTAGAACCTATGATAATTCCATTTTTAATATGTTAAGAAATTACCATACTGTTTTCACTACACCATTTTACATTCCCACCAATAGTACACAAGTGTTACAGTTTCTCCATATCCTCACCAACATTTTCCTCCTTATTTTTTATAATAGTCTTTTTTTTGGGGGGGAGACTAGGTCTCGCTATTTTTGCCTGTAGAACTGCAGGCTCTCGTTGCCCGGGGTACCACAGACTCAAGCAATCCCCAGCCTCAGCTTCCCAGGTAGCTCGGATTACAGGCACGTGCCCACGCCCAGCTAGTTTTTTGGAACTAGGTCTCGCTATGGGCCCCAGGCGGGACTCAAACTGCAATCCCTAGCACCGGCTGCTTCATAGGCTGAAGCTTACAGGCATGAGCCACCATGCCTGGCCTATAATAGTCATCTTAAACTGGCATGAAATGGTATTTCAGTGGGGTTTTGGTTTATACTTCCCTAATGCTTAGTAACAGTGGGTGAGACTCTTATTTTTGTTAATTTGTGAATCAATTATAATTTTATAAAACTTTGGGGTTACATTTTTACTTCACTATTTGTACACCTGCTTCATTCACCCTCCACCAGACTTCCCATGTCAGTGCCCCATCACCTCCCTCCCCTAACCCTTCCTCCCTCCTCATGCTTTTAGCAACTTGCGTATTTTCCATAAAGTCCATTAATTGTTTTTTCTGTGCTTTGCCAATTTATGTATGTTTTTTGTTTATAGTCCACATAAAAATGAAGTCATCCAATATCTTTTACTTTCTGACTTATTTCACTTAGCATTGTCATTTCAAGTTTCATCCATTTTGTCCCAAAAGGCACTATTTCATCTTTTGAGACAGTTAGTAGTCTTCCATCCATTATATATTCCACAATTTCTTTTCCCAGTTATTTGGTTGATAGGCACTTAGGTTGGTTCAATGACTTGGCAGTTATGGAAAGACTGCTATGAACATAGGAGTGCATAAATTTCTCCATTTATTGACCTCTTTAGCATCTTTGGAGAAATGTCTATTTCAGTTCTTTAAATATTTTTTACTCTAGTTGTTTGGGATTTTTTTTCCCTCAATTTTAATGTAATAAAATTACCCCCAAATGCTAGCACATATATAATATGTGTGTATATATATACACACATATATTTATTTATTTTTGTATGTATTTTGTATGTGTATATATTTAATTTATTGTTTTTGGATTTCATACAATGTATGTTTGTTGATTCCCTTGCGATGCCTCTCTCTCCCTCCACCTCCTCCCTGTCCTTTCTTATTGCTGTTTGTCATGTTTGACCCTTTGGTCTCTTTCTTGTCTGGAGCTATATCCTTTTCCTGGATGAGGATCTGCTTTCTTGGAACATGGTAGGCTCTTTGTAGTAGACTACTTCGATTTCTAACCCTCATTTTGCATTGGGCAGTCAGTTCAACCTTGTGTGTCATATGTCAGTGCCTCCTCCTCCTTGCTTGCCATTCATTCCATTTTCTGTTTCATTTCACTGCTTTCTTCACCTTGTTGTTCAGGTCTTTGACTTAGGGAGTCTGCCTCCCAGCATTTGTCGGTAGAGAAGTTCCTCAGTGGGGACAGCCATCAGCAGATGGTTGGTCTGACTGGTCTTGGTATTGGTTTGCAGCTCTGCTGTGGGGTTGCTGTCATATTTCTGCAGCCTTCTTCCCCCTGTGGAAAGGGGTGTGCCTTGTCATTGCTAAAGATATTTCTGATCTGGGATTTGGCTCCTGGTCCCCAGTGATGTCGTTGGTTTAATTCTGTAGTAGGTGGTCTCTGTAACCAGTCTCACAATCCTGTGTTCAGTGCTCTTTTTGGATCCTTCCAAATGTGTGTGATTCGAAGGCCTTTATTCTTACCCCTCACCTCTTCTGTTTCTGTGGTTGGGTTGAACTGTCGGTGTTTTCCTTATTCTTGATAAAGGCTGACTGGATTGGAAGCATAATAGAGGGGTTCATGAACCCCCTCTCCTCACCCACACTCTTGTGCCTGCACCCTGCAGGGTTCAGACTTGCGAGGTGCCCCAGCTTGGGACCAATCCAGTTGTCCCAATGCTGGGCCCTAGCTCTCTCCAACCCCACCAGGAAAAAAGGGAGAGGCTGGTTTGTGAGGGGCAGGGCAGCCATCCGCTGAAGCAGAGCAAAGCAGAGCTGATGAGGTGCGGGCCTACTTTGTGCCCTTGTGGTGGGTGCTGGATCAACTCCTGTTGGGGATTTTTTGGTTGTGAATATTTCTTTTTTAAATATTAGTTTAAAAAATATAAAATGTGATTATTAGAAGAAAGTGTTGACAATTTAAGCTAATCAGGATAATTTATAGTTATCACCTGTATGGTGATGTCATTTTTTTAATGACTTACTTCCAATATATGTTACTATTTTATAGTATCATAAAACATCTGTTACAATGTTATGCCACCCAGTCTTGCCATTTTTACTTGAACACTCCTCTGTTCACACTTTAAATAAACGAAAAAGAACAGCATATAGACAGAGATATACACTTTAGTAAACATGAATGTTTGTATAACAGGCACACATGAACAACAGTGATGCATTCATCTAGGCAAACTTACTGTGTCCACTTCACATGTGTACACTTTCAACCTCTCAGTCTCACAGTTACACGTCTCCTCCTCCTGCATCCCCATGAGCTGGAGGAATTTCTCAGTGCTTCAGTGAACATATGTTTGTGTCCATGTATGGCTCCTGTCAGATACTTGCACTCTCCACCCTGTCCTTTGCCTCGTGCTGTGCTGTGTGTATCACATCAATGGGCTCCTTGCCTTCTGGCTTCTGAGTGGTTTGGCCAATGAAGAGCCCTGGCAAGAAATGAGAGGAAGAGGGGAGAGTGAGGTCAGGCTATTTATTTCTCTGCCTGCCTGCCTCCCCAGAGGGTCACATCAGGATGACTGTGTCCTTCAGCCACCAGTCATAGTTCTTCTTAAATCTCTGAAGATTGTTTCCTTCCCTGTTCAGTAGTCCTTGATTCTCTTGTCCCTGCAGAAATAGGTGCAATAACTGTCTTACTTCTGGCCCCTTGACACTGCGCAGTCTCCTGCAGTTTCTCTGCTCCCAAAGGTCTTTTATTGACCCTTCCCTATTATCCTAATTCCAGGATGACATCTGTTCCCTGCCAGACAGCCTGACTAATTTGCTACTCCAGGCTGCTTTTTATTGTGTCCTATTTGCTCACTAAAGGTCTCAACCCTTAACTATAGCAGAAGAGAGCCATGCCCAGACTTTCTGGCAGAATGAAGCTTTATTGGATTTTACTGAGTGTCAGAGTGGTTTTAAATTCTCAAATGGTATTCTTCTTGGGCTCATCATTTTTATACATTTCTGTGCAAAGAACAGAGGCTGAGTCACTAAGCCTGATTTCAATCACAGAACCATTTATTCCCACTACTGGGTATGATCTACTTAAATAGTAAACCTCACAGTTCCCAAAGTCTGTCATTCTAACTCAGTGACTTCCTAGGAGATATCTGTGAACAAAAGCTGTCTAATGCTATTTTTAGTATTCTTGTCTATTTAAAGAAGAATTTTTGTCCCATAAGTCAAAGGTTGCAGATTGATTAAAGACACATCCCGTTTGTGTTCCTAAGAAAGGTAAACACCATTGGGCTTTATTTTTATAAAGGTTTGTGTTATAGTCAAGAGGTTTTTGTTAGATTTAAGAGAAAATTCAAGGACTTTTCTAATAACTATTCTTATGTTTTCATCTCCTACTACTAGGAACTTTCTATAAGCTATAAAAGCATGACTATTTCAGGTTGGAGAGTGATTTTTATCATCTCATCTTTGCTGGTTACTTTTTTTCCTAACTTGAATGTCGTACAAGGGGACTTGAATGCAGATCTAGGCAATCTGACTTTAGCGCACCATTAGCCTCAGCAATACACACACAGATACATACACACAGACTTGACACATACACACATTCTGGAGACTAAGAATCCACTTCTGGCAATTGATGTGCAGTAAAATCAGTAACTGAGGGCTAAGTGTCACCTTTAGACATCCACCCCCAGGAAATAATACCTGCTTCAGTTGTTCTGTGGTACCTGTCAGCAGCATCCCCCAAAGATGCTCTTACAAGGTAGATTGCAACTTGAATCCTACTGAGAACCATTGCTTTTGCACTTAAAGTTTTGATGGTTAACATTTTATGAATCTACCAATAGTGTAAGAGTAGTTGAAAATTTAACAAAACCCTGGTGTGACACCTTATGAATTAAATTTCATTAAGTTTCACAAATTATCTTGCCTTCATTTCTTCTGATATTCAAAATATAATATCTGGTTTGTGTAAAGCAAGTTCTGGCTGTAATTGGTCTATATGGTTCACATGGCTTCTCTGCTGGCAGCTAAATGTATTTGTCATCACTACTTACTTGATGAGAAGTTCTTGAGCAATTATTTTCCATTCCACAATATACAGTTTCTCCCCAATCACTACTGTGGGTGCTACTAAGTCAGGTTTCATTTTACTAATATTATTTTACTAATGTGTTAGATATATCAGAACTTATAACATAAACTTCATATTAATCCACATGCATCCTAGTATGATATACCATTTCCAGCCACTTATTGGAAACACATTATCAACTATCAAGTAAGAATCACATTCAATTCAACCAGAAAAGAGGGACTCCGAAATAGCAATAGAACTTATGGAATTTTCATCTTTTTATTAGTAACTGATTTCGCATTTCTAAATAATTGATGCCAAAATTAATCAAGAATAATCATAAGCAGTTTTCATAAATAAGGTCTACCCTATGAAAATCGTTTTAGTCCCTTAGCAAATGACTAACTGCACTTCCCTACAAATTCTCAGTAATAACCTACTTATACTCTATTATGTTTGACTTCTAAGTGCTATTGGGAGTTTCTTTCACGTTCTTTTCATTAAGGTAAAATGGCCATTAAAACAATTTTTTCAGGGTCACTTAAAAAATATTTGCCATTTGAGAAATAGAATGAACTTGCTAAACATGTCACTGAAGTGCTGCACCAAGCTGTGTTGAAGGGGGGGGAGCTTGTGAATTCATAAAATTCTACTTTTTAAGCCTAGTGTTCAGTGAAAGCTTTTCTGTATTCTTTTTCAGGTATGTGGCCAGTTGGATAGACAGAAGGCGGCATCAATCGGAGAAGGCCAATTTAACTATTCTTTTTGATAAATATGTTCCTGTGTGCTTGGATAAGCTGAGAACAAATTTTAAAACCGTCACTTCAATTCCAGAGAATAGCCTGGTGCAGGTTTGTCTTCATTTAGACCCTTTGACATTCTGGGCCTGGTGTGGTGATGTAGCTTTATCAAGAGAGTAGAAGTTTTGCCTGCTCAAGAAGACAGAAAGATTTCTGGAGTGTTAAGTTGCTCCTTCTGTGCAGCCCCCATCACCCTGGTGCTTTTCACAAACCGGTCTCAGTCGATTTGGAATTGTGACCTGATGCTTTCACAGGATTGTGAACTAGAAGGCATCAAGCCTTGTTCTCTTTTCCCCAGAGATTTACAGTTTTCAGCACACAGTGGAGTCGAATATGTTCACTGAGTCACAGTGTTTCTTTCAGGAATATTTGAATAGAATAAGAAAGGCAAAGCTCTAACTACCTTGTTCCTCTGTCTCCTGTGTAACTGGGCCAGAGTAGGTCCTCAGCATGTTCTGTTTTATGAATAAAAGAAAGCCAACCATGTAAAGCTGTTAGCCAGTGGATAAATAAAGCTTCTGAACTCTACGCTATAGTTGCCACCATCCACAGACGCCCCTCTCTTCTTTCCCTTTCCCCAAAGATATTTTTAAAGTCAGATCAATCTAGATGGAGAATCCATAATATTCTGGGGACACCTTTCTTCTGATCCTCATAGAGGCAGCTGGAAAGTGTGAGAGGTCTATATGATATGTCATCATGGAAACAAATGAAAATAATACACAGCACACAGAAATTAAGGTTGTGATCTTAATCTCAGCATGAGGAAAGACTATCCCCAGTCTTTATAAGTGTAAAACTTCACAAAAGGTTTACAATTAGAACCTTGTATTTTTTCCTATAGGAGCAAAGTCGGTTTCTAATTACTTTACCATTAAGTTACTATGTTACCAAATTTGTTTGAAGCTAAATTAGACATAGTCACAAGCATAATAAAAAGAGAAAGTTCAGGTTTTTGGATAATTCACACACCAATTAAGTAAACGATAGTCTTCAACAGTAATTATCTGAGGTATAATTTATTTCTGAAAGCAGGTCTGAATTTATTCATAATGAATTAATTATGTGGTTAGCCTAATTAGACTTCCTCTGGTGTAATACTTGCAAAAAGCATGATCGTATTCTTTCTCAAGTTGACTTGTATATTTGTGTGATTCTCTGTGGTGTGAACTTTTTCATTCAAAAGTAGTGTAAAAATAGGTCAGTAGGAATTAATATGACTTTTGCTCTCATTTCCTCCTTTAATAGGATTCAGAAATAACATTTTATCTTTATCTTTTTAGTTGTTTTTTATAATCTCTTTTCTAAGTGATTATTTGCAAGGACCAAATTTGAGAGAGAAACAGATATAAAAGAGTAGTTTGAAATGAAAACTATAGTTTATTGTTTGTCATTCTCAGTGTTTCTTCCTTTTTTAAGTATGTCTGCCATCACAGGATATTTTTAGTCTCACAGTGAGGAAAGGTGTTACAAGTATTGCAGTGAGCACAGGTGTTACAAATGTTACAAGTAAATCTAGTGTAGTACCTGGCACACTGGGAGGCACCTACTAAATATCTGTTGAATGACTAAAGGTGAAAATAAACAGCCATGTATCCTTTAACAAGGAAGTGTTCTGGGAAATGTATCATTAAGTGATTTCATGGGGTCGAGATTATAAATGCACAAATCAAGATGGGAGATTGCTGCATACCAAGGCTCTGGGCACATGAATGGTCATGTGCTGCTCTGCTTGTCTGCTGTCATTGACCTAATATCCTTAAATGGCATATGACCTGTACTACCTTAGTCTACCATTTTCCCAATGAAGTACCACTGAGATTTCAGTCTATAACTCATGTGGGTAGCAGAGGGCCTGCAGAGCACGAGGTTCCCATAAACTTGAGATAGAAGGGAAGTGGTCTCTTCCCAGGTGCTTTGGAAAAGAATCTGGAAGCCAAGGAAAAGAATTTGACCTGGCTATGTCAGGACTGGGCAGAGGGAGAGGGACTGATGATAGAATTATGGTCTGAAAAGGACAGGATGCTCCTAGATAACTGCAGGCTGCCTGCACTGGGCTGTCTGAAACAACGAGGTTTTCAAGAAGAGATCGCATCGGAGATCTGCAGCGTGACAGCCACAGAAAGGGGCTGCAAGTGCCAGGCCCTGCCCTGTCACACTTACCCTGGCATGTAAAAATGTACCAAGTGTGATTTTATTCATTTACTACAGTTCTTCAAAATGTTTTCCAAGTGCTATGTTTGGAAAAACAAACATTGTATGTGCTATCAGTGGCGTTATCAGATCACTGGATAATGTCATGTTGAGAGCTTATTGTCTCTTGTGTTAAGATTTTTAACAGTTCCTCAGACCAATGTGGCTCCTGAGAATCATTACAAAGCCTGGGTTTTACATGATTTTTTTGATAACAAATCAGTGAGTTTTATTCTATTAGAAACTTATATTAAATTGGCAAGTGTAGCACAATGTTAAAGAATAAAAATCATGAAAGAAGATTTAAAAATCTAGCACGTGCTCAACTCTTCAAATTAAGACCACTTCCCAGTTATTTCTGGAATCTATTCTCCTCATCCTTGTGAATTTTCCCCACTGCTCCTGGAAGGAAAGGAAAGGTAAACACACATTCACACATTGCCCACTCCCTTGGTTAAGTGTGTATGATAGTGGTAAAAGTTTACTGCTGTCACTAACAAATAGGAGAAAAGATATCATGAGTTTTGAGGGTCTTTGACAGAGCTATTGATGATGATTTTTGTGCTTTAGAGTACTCACTGTTCATTACTTCTTGTTTCATATAGGAAAGGCCTTTGCAGCAACCCTACCCCTTGTAACTGAGCTGAGCTAATGACTCTGAATATGGATGTGTTTGGGCCAAGCACAGTCCCATTTTACCTGGAGTGTAGGAAAAATAAATTCCTAAATAGCAGTTTTTCTTAGGCTAATTTGGGATGGTATCCAAAAAAAATGGTATCACAATCTAAGGCTACCAGCCTGACTTTTTAAATTTGTGATAACAGGCAGTGGGAATGGATCCCAGACATTATAAGGGTAAGGGTAAGTGGGTTATTTGAATATACAACAGGAGGGAAGTAGACAAAGCCTTTCCCTTTAGTGGAATCCTGTGTTTTCATTCCTATTGATATTATAGAGTCATACAGATGGGGAAATGACATCTTGAGTTTGTTTTTAAATGAAGAAGTAGGATGTAAAATATGCGTAGTAACTCCCCCTTTTTTTAAAAAAGAACATTGATAGAGACCTATTATTTTTTCTTGTTGAGTTTATGTAGTTCTATTTATTACTGTGACTATTAATTGGATAATTTAAGATTTGAGGTTTTATAGTTTCCTGTAAGATCAGTTTGATTAAAGTGGCAGAGTTTTCACCATCAATTTAGAGATCGAAGCCAGTATTTTTTGTATTTCCCAAAGTCGTACATCGTAGAGTTAGGTAAAATTGTATCTTTTAAGGATAAAGTACATTAAAAAAAAGTCCAGTGAACTTAGTCTAATGCTTAGAAATGGTCCCCAAATTAATGGCTGCTTCTTTTCCTTTAGACTATTTGTACTCTTTTGGAATGTTTGTTGACTACTGAAAATGTGCCTACTGACAGTCCAAAAGAAGTTTATGAAGTCTATTTTGTCTTTGCTTGTATTTGGGCATTTGGAGGCACTCTGCTCCAAGATCAGGTATGTTCAGAAATACTTGATAGTCAGTTTTCTGTGGGTGGGAAATAATATGTGATTTTGTCCATCATCACATGCACTCTCCTAAGCCTGTGCAGGGTCTTGGCAAACTCCTCCAGCAGATAGATCAAAACTTGACTGACGATGCCAGGTCATCTCGCTGCTGAAACAGTGCCCCTTCTGCAAGGTCAGGCGTGAGCTCCTCACCTCACTGTGCCTGAAATGCACTCTTTCTGTACTTACCCTCTACATTCTCTCTCCACTTTATTCTCTTCAATGATATGTACCTTCCTCCCAGCTGCACTGGTTTAAAATCTGGGAGATATTATTTGTATGTCCAGTAGTTTCCAGGTTCTTTCAGTGTTCTTCTTCATCCCTACATCCTTCATTCAAGAATGTCTCTTTAGATTTTCCCTGAGCTGTCATAGTATCTTTGCTCAGGCTGCTGTAACAAAATGCCATGCAGGGTGGCTTTAAACAGACACCCAGCTGTTTAAACAGCTGTTTAAAATTCTGTTTTAAATTTCTTAAACAGAAATTATTTTTTTCTCGGTTTTGGAGGCCAAAAGTCCAAGATCAAGGTGTCAGCAGGTTCAAGTTTGGTGTAGGCCTTCTTTGTTTTAAACAGCTGTTTAAACAGCTGTTTAAAATTCTGTTTTAAATTTCTTAAACAGAAATTATTTTTTTCTCGGTTTTGGAGGCCAAAAGTCCAAGATCGAGGTGTCAGCAGGTTCAAGTTTGGTGTAGGCCTTCTTGTTTTGCAAATGGTTACCTTTTTGTTGTGACCTCATGTGGCAGAGAGAGATGAACAATAACAGTGTCCCTTCTAAGGGCCCTCATCTCCACAGAGAACCAACACCCTTGATGTCTTCTAAATAGTTACTCCCAAGAGCCTTATCCAAAGGCCATTACAGTGGGGAATAGGCATCAGCATATGAATGAGGTGAGGGCTGGGGGTGGATCCTATTCAGCCAGAGCACACAACCTTCCAGTTGGTCTCCCATCTCTAGTCTCTTACCTGTGCTCAGTCTCACACATTCCCAGAATAATTCATCTACTGACTCACTTCAGACCCATTCCTTTCCATTGATCTCTCCTTTTGTTTTAGGAGAAACTGTCCTGTCTGCACAGCATTCCTGTCTTAACCCATTTGTGGTTTCTGTGATTTCTTTTGAGCAAACTTTGGAGATAAGCTAGCTTTCACATACATACACACATGCTCATAAACTGTTCAACTTGCCAGAGTACAAAGTGGAAGTTTTTTAACTTTAGAAACTTGCACTTCTTATATCTACCGTGCACCTCTGTGTATAGATTTTCCGCTGTTATCTTTATAGTAATTATTCCTGGTATCCTCACCATGCAGATTAAGTTAAGCTCAGAGAGGTGATATAACTTGACCAAAGTTGCACTGACAGAAAATGACACGTGGTTTCTCACCCATGTTCATTGTCTCCAAGGCCTCATCTTCTGTGGTGTGTTCCAACCTCTGGTGACATAGTGTTCATACATGCACAATGGAATCTTTGCATTAAAATGACAGCATGAATTTCCTAGGCTTCTGTGAAGGTTTACAGATATAAACAGGGATTTACACAGGAAAGCATCACAGCCAAGAGTGACTGACCCACATTTCCCTTAGTTTACTGGCTGTAGGTCCTAAAACACATGTTTGCTCTAACCTGAGGGCAGTTCCACTTCTTGTTACTAGGTTACCATAGATCATACCTATAAATAAATTTGGTGTTGAGATGGCACCCTAGATTTTATTTCAACCCTTCTCAGAAGCCAATTTTTCCTCTCTAATCTCTAAGTGCTTTCTAAAGAAACACCTATGCTTTCTTCGAGTAAGAATCAAGTATCCATGGCTTCATGTGGTTTTCCTTGATGGCACAATTTACAACCTGTGCATTTTTTTTCATTCACAGAGACCATATACAGAATCTCTCAGTCCTGTGGCTTTTTGTTTTTCTTCCCTTCCTCCCCCAGTGTTATCCATGAAGTTTTTCTTTTCCAAGGTTATATAACCAGTTATACTCCTATGAAGAAGATGTACAGCCTGGAGCCTTCGATTCCAAATCATAAATCTCACCTTTCTACCAGCTGATCCTCTGTCTTCACAACTTGCAAACAAAGCCTCCCACCTAGTTGCTCAAGCCAGAAACTGGGTGTCACACTGGTACCCTTCTCTCACAGATGCTTTCTACTTAAATAGCAGAAAATGTCACTGAATTTTTGAAAGAGCTTTACAAAGCATTAAAGAGAGAGCTATGAGGTTGAATGAATGTCATGTGTACACATGAGTGAGTAGACAACACAAGAATATTCTTAGAATAGCTATTTGTGTTCAAGTTTGGGTGCCTGCAGTCTGTCAGAAAATGTGCATAGGGTTTTTCATAGGTAAACTCATTGAATATTCAACAAAAAAATCAAACATGTTTAAGTAGGTACAACTAGTCTTTTATAATCAAGGAACTCAAGCTTAAATAGTTAGCCTGGTTGGGGACACTCTGTTTAGCAGCGACCTGGGCCACGTTTGAACTGCAGCACACTGACTTAGAGCCAGAATTCTCTGTCCAGAACATTGCTCCCAACATAGGCCTCCTGTCCGCTCTTACTGCACTGAGCCTGTTGACAGCCTTGTACTCTTCACCTAATGTCTAAAGTCGCCTCCTCCCTGGTCTTTCTTCTTCTTAACTTGCTCTATAACCTGTTTTTCACTCAGTAACCAGAGTGACTTATTTGTATTGTCAATTGAAATGTATGATGAAATTCAGAGTTTCAGACATTTCAATGTATTCCTATAGCCTGTACAGTTAAAACTTTCAGTACCATTTCTGAGGCCTCTGGACCTGACTCAGCCTTTCTCCCTGCTTCTTTCTCTGTCACTCCCTCCTCCTTGATGGGCTTCTCTGCTCCACCACTCCTTATGCCCTGCTAGAAGACCAAGTCCCAGTAGATCTTCATCCTTTCATCCCTCCTGGCAGGGTGTCCCACATTTAGAATTTAAGGTCAATAATGTTTTGATAATGGTTTGAAGGAGTTAAGGTTATCAACTGTTTGCTTTTTGAAGTAAGGACATTTATAAAAACAAACGATTACCATCATCATGGCTTTATCAAGGAAAGGTTATTATAACACCACAGGATCCAAGAGTACGATAAGCTGAGAATAAAGGATGGTAATTAAATCAAATATTACCTTTTGTGAAAAAGTACTCATTTATTCATTTTTTTTCCTGTTAGTGAATTTATACAAACATTCGTAGAGATCACCACCAGTATTTGATAACCACTGTTCACAGCATCTAGCATGCTAATTTGCGTGATAGCTCATTGTTAAATTGAATAACCCAGGGATAATTTAAAATTCATCTAGCTTTCCTTTAGTTTTTAGGTTACTAATTATTCCAGAAAATTTATACTTGATGCTTATATTGCAATTGCAGGTTTCTACCTCTCAGATGCTATTGTTTGTTAACTTATTTTCTTGAGTTTGTTACCAAATCCCATTTGTAATTATGACAGACAACTGACAACTCTTTGTGCTGAGCAGGATTAGAAGGGGCTTTTTATGTTTTCAAAAGTACTTTTTAGTTGGTAATATGGATTTCTCTTGTTCTTCTTAGCTTTCTGTTTATCAAGCTGAATTTAGCTGGTGGTGGCAAAAGGAGATGAAAGCAGTGAAGTTTCCATCCCAAGGAACAATCTTTGATTATTATCTGGACCACAAAACTAAGAAATTCTTGCCATGGACTGATAAAATCCCAAAATTTTCTATGGATCCTGATGTACCTCTGCAGGTAAGTAGTGGAGCAGTGATTTTAAGTTAAACTGTACTGGTGTGAGATCCGTTCCCACTTTTTTTTTTTTTTTGGCAAATTACTTTTTTTCTTGGTGGATAAGTAATTGTGCTGATATGCTCATTCTGTAAAACATTTCTTGGAAGAGAAGATCTCAGTTGTAGGAATGGTTAGTAAGATGGCTATTATGTCCGAAAACCTTTTTTTTATAAGAGACTAGGTCTCACTATGTTGCCCAGGGTTGTATCAAACCCGCAGACTCAAGTGGTCCTCAGCCTTAACCTCCCAGGTAACTGGGATTACAGACACATGCCACCAAGTCCAGCTGAAAGCTTTTTTTTTTTTTAAGCTTATTTTGGGGTATTAACTTCCATCAAATTTTCTGCAAAGCTTGTTAGAGTTGTGGGAATTGGAAGTATGTTCTTTGTAAATTTTGTAAGACTTTTCACATCACTTTTGTCTCTACCTCCATAAGCCATAATATAAATATGTTTAATCTCTTCATGTTTTAAATTGACATGGCAGTGATAAACCTAAAAAAAAATAAATAAAACTCACTTTTTTGCTTTTGCTTTTTGGTTTCTCTTCATGAGTTTCCTTATACATTTCTTTTTGTCTTATTATTCTTTTATCATCATATTCTGTCTCAATCTGTTCTCCTTTTCATTATATTACTTTCTCAAAATCATGTTCTAATTCATTTTAGAACTGCCTATTTCAAGTAGTGCTCTGTGAATAGGACATAAGTGGTCTCTACCTCATTAACTGGGAAACAACTAGTGTCAATGAGAGAAAATCCAGTCTGTACTGGTGTCTGGAGCTGGTATCGCAAAATAGGCAGCTTGAAGACCAGAAATGTATCCACTCACCCTTCTGGAGGCCAGAAGTTCAAGGTCAAGGTGTTAGCAGGGTTGGCTCCTTCTGAAGGCCTTAAGGGTGAATCTGTTTCATGTCTCTCTCCTAATGCTGGTGTTTTGGGGACATTCTCTGTGTTCATTTGTGATAACAAATCCAGTCATCAAACTTATACTATGATCTGTACTATGATCTCCTTTGGGATAAAGGGGCCAATCATTTTGTAAGTGGGGCCAACTCTACTTGCATCACAGTGCTAGTGCTGCTTTAACAGAGTACCACAGACAGGGTGGCTCAAACATCAGAAATTTCATTTCCCATAGTTGTGGAGGCTGAAATCCAGGATTGAAATATTAGCAGGTTTGGTTTCTCCTGACACCTCTCTTCTAGACTTGCAGGTATCTGCCTCTCTCTGTTCCTCACCTTATCTTTTCTATGTGCACACTCATTCCTGGACATGGTTGTGTCCAAATTTCCTTCTCTTATAAGAACATCAGTCAGATTGGGGTAGGGCCTACTCTGTCAGTGTCACTGATCACCCCTTTAAAGGTCCAACCTCCATATTTAGTCACATTGTGAAGTTCTTGGGTTAGGTTTTCAACATGAATTTGGGAGGAATACAGTTCATCCCATAACACTGAGCACCAAGGAAGCTTTCAGTAGGCCCTGAGAGTATCTAAGTCAAAACAATACTCAAGGATACATGTTCCTAATGGGAATATTAATCATGAATCCTCTATAAAATATCCAGGTGTATTCAGTATATGTTAACCAAGGAGGGGAGAATTTTAAACTTTACAGAATTTGGGTATTTGCCTATAAACAATATGAGTCTACAAGAAGTGTTTTTTTTTAATCCCCTTTTTAATTTGGCCACAAAGAAATGCACAAAAATATTGGGTCTGAGTCACTGTGCAGGATTCTGTTTCAGTCTTTATACCTGCTGCCCCTTATATTTTACTCTGTATTCTCCTAGTTTGATTTCTATTTAAACTTCTTTTAATTTTGTTTCTGTAAACTACCTCAAATTCTTCCTGGAAGAAATAGAGTAGGTGAATATGTAACCAATAAGTACACATTTTCTTAACAAAACAATGCATAATATCTTTCAAATGTACTTTGGTCAAAAATTAGAGCTTCA
>PVHY01000590.1:0-83576 GCA_004024945.1 Uropsilus gracilis
CCTACTCACTTCTTAATGCAGAGGCATCAAGGAACTCAACTTGTTGATACCTTGCTTCACTCTTACTACTTTGTTGAGTGTTTGGGGGTGCAAGATAGAGGATAATGTTTGGGGTAGGGATGAATAGAGTATGTCAGGATGACAGGGATGTCCAAGAGATTTGTTTAAATCCTGTAATCTCCACCTTTTCTCTACCATGCCTCTCTTCTCCCTAAGTCTCCTCATCTCTTCCCCTTCATTCATAGATGAATATTAATAATTCAAGACAAGAAAAATGCTAGATTAACAGAAACAATACAAGCAGCAGAGGAAGAGTGAACAGGTCCACCCCAGAATAATTTCTGATGATAGGAAATGTACTAACACAAAGGATAACCCTATATGTGTACAGTTTCTGAGCCTTGTAGCTCTGATGAATTTTTACAGAGAAAAAAAATCAAAGAAAAAACAAACAAACAACCTGGTATGGTTACAGGGGAGCAGGGAGAGTAAAGATCAACTTAACGAATTCATTGTGTGTGTGGTCTCTTGGGGACATAATCTCAGGAGTAAAAAATAAAGGAAACATCGAGAAACCAAGTGTGGCAGAGAAGATAATGGAGAGGAGAGAGGAGGAGGGTGGTGCAGAGAAATATGGAGAGCAATCTGCGGAGAGGCTTTTCTTGGGGAGAAGACTACATGGACAGTACTGACTTTTATGAGAGAGAGAGGTGGTGATGGCATCAGCAGAGAGGATGACGGGTAAAAACTCATCATCACCGTGATGCAAGGAGAAGGTCAATGGCAGCTTTCCCCCCCATAACTTGTGAACAAAACCGTATGGCTCAAGCTCATCTCTACCTTTTTCCAAGCTAATATTTTTAGTGACAGAATTATAATAATTTTTCAATAACGGGAACTTATTTCTGGAAACGCCCTAAGAATGCAGATTAAAGCAAGCGTATGAAGGATTCACTGCAGGGAACACCCGGCTCTTCCTGCCACTTACAGTGCAGTGAGCCGAGCAGGTGATTTATTCCTTTGCTGCCTCAGTTTCCTCATCTGTAGAGAGTGAAGACGAGCAGCAGGCATGCCCCAGGCAGCTGCTGTGAGGATGCGGTGGAATCTGTGTGTGTAGAAGGAGCTCGTTCATCAAAGCTGCAGCAGGCTGGACCTGGGGTTACTGTGATTATTATCGGTAATAACACGTTTCAGCCTTTTCTTTCCTATATTATTTTAGGTTCCCTCCCTCCCCCAAGGGTGGACTCTGACTGTAAAATCCAAGTGAATTTCTCTGCACGGTACATTGCTGCTAATGAAAAACTTCGGAGAGGCCACAAATGAAAATGTTTTGGCAGAGACGCAGTGTTTACTCAGATAGACCGGTTAAGCCACACAAAACTTTTCCATTTTCCTGCCTCTCAATTAGCTCTAATTCTTGACTCCACTGCTCCTGCTTCTGGAGTGCAAGGGTTTTCGATGGTCCACTGGGCTGCTGGATTAAGCTGTACTTAAGTTACTTATATGCAGAAATAAACTTGTCTCCTTCCCTCTTATCCTTCCCGCACAATGGCACATCGCTACTAATTACATTATTCGCAGCGATTCTCTGGGGCCCTCCGGATAACAAGAAGCGGCAGTGTTACAGGACATATGCTTTTCCGCTTTATTGGCCACTGTTATCCGCACGCCCAACATCCAAGCTGAATAAACAGGCCGGACCCAAACGGGAGAGCCCACGGATCGTCAATCGCATGAAGCCTGAGTTTGATGAGCCTGCCATTCCCTGCCCTTTCCTCTGCGCTCAGAGGGAAAAGAACAGCTCTGAAATCCCTCAGAGACGCTGCTCGATTTCAGCCCAGGGAAATTCTAACCCAAGGTAACAGAAGGAAGACAACCAGGCTCATCAGATTTTCCTTGGGGGCGCTGGTCTGTTTCACCTGTGGTAATTGGCCGAGCTCAGGTCTATATCCAACAGCATATAGAAGTTGCTGGGGAAAAAAATAAGTCACCCAGCACTTTGGAAAACCACCTTTTCTCCTGGCTGGTGTGGATTTAGGTGAGGTTGAAGAGAGAGTAGATATACAGGGCGAGGAAGAAAATTGGGGTGACGTTAGTGACTGGGGAGGTGACCGTAACTAGTTAATGACAAGGAGTGTTTTGAGATGGTAGGGTTGTTAAATGAATGAAGAATATGCTACCAAGGAAAGTTGGTTGCTGTTAAAGTGTAGTAGAGGAAGAAACTGAGGAGAGAGAGCGTCGCCTTTTGTGTCAGACACATAATTTAACCCATTTATTGAAGCTTTTCGTAAGTAACAGGAAGAAAAAAAAGAGCGTCACAGGTATCCTTTTAATTGAGTCCATGCACTTGGAGTTGTGACCAAAACTGCTTAGGCTGCAGGGCCTGTTGCTAAAAGGGTACCGCAGAGAGCCGTCTTCAGGGAAGGTATCAGGCATGGAGCTGCGGATGGCATAAACAGGGAGATGAATCATAAACAGCTGGCTCTGAAAATCTGATAGTGAAAATAAGAAAAACCATCAGAGCGTTTCCAGGGGCGTTTGCAGGCACATACCAGTCCACGGCGGCTTCACCAAGCCTGACATCAAGCACGCACAGCAGCTCCCAGGGCTCGATGGATTTTGCAGGCAGGAGGCAGAGAGGAGGGTAACTCTACTCACCGAGAGGACCATGGAATCAAAGGCTTCCTGTCTTCAGTGCCAGGAGGAACTTGGCTGCCATTGCAGACAGAGCAGAAAGTCAGTGTGGGGAAGACAAGAATTGGCCCTCTTACAGAGCTGCTTATCCAGAACAGGCAGCGAGACGGAAATTAGCACCAGTACTTGGACCTCTTCTGTCAAAGGGCGAAAGTCTCTTCTGCATCACTGATTCAATGTTCTGTTCTTTCAGCTTTGTGTGAGGTGCAAGGTGCATTGCACATCAGTGAGAGAAAGGAATTCTGGAAATGTCTTTTAGTTCAATGCGATAAAAATTCATCGAGCACCTAAGTGCCAGGTACCGTGTCTATCTCCGGGCATGTGGGTGGACAAGAGATGAAAAGCAATCATCAAGAGCAGGCTATGCCATTTCTCTGGCAGGAAAACCTTGAGATAATTCACCCCAACCTGTTCCAGAGTAGAGGCAACTTTGCTCACTTGAGGAGATTTCACAAATGAAGCTGTTTCTTGGATTTCCCGTTAATTTAGGTACAGTTGAAATGGCCCTGTGATAGCTTTTAGTGTTGTGTTGTGTCATTTTCTATCTCAGCGAAAATTAGCAGGCAATCATTTCCTCTCGCTGCAGTAAGCAATGCTGTGAGGAGTGGAGGGCCTGGCAAGGCAGCAGGCATGTTTCAAGGAGAGCCCGCTTTCTCTGCTGCCCAAAGTTGGATCCTGGTAATCCCTGGTCTCCATGACTAGGAGCTCTGGTCGTCATCAGGTCAGCGACTGATTCCTTTGAGGGACGGGAGAACACTTGCAGGATACCAAAGATGCACATGTAGATAAGAAGTCACTGGAATTGGAAGAGTTTTGACAGTTCACCAGTGCCAGTGTCTGTTTGCTCAATTCTGCATCGAGTGAAGCATTAAGAACAGTCTTGACCTTGGTTGTGGCTGAAAATCCAACTGGGACCTGAAAAGCACATGATGATACATTGGCAATAATATTAATAATGAAGCTTCTGAGAAATGAGCTTTATTTTTGGTCTCTCCCTGGCCTGTTTTCCATCCTTAGCTTGGCTCCCTGGCTTGGAAAATGGTGCGTCCCAGTTTTCTCCCACTGGGAGGCAGGTAGTGTGTGAGCCCCTGGATGAATTTGCCATCTCTTCTGGTTCTCCCTGCAACTTGCCTGAGGAATTGCTATGAGCACCTCCCCTTCTCCTCCTTGGGAAGCACTGGATCCAGTTCTTGGTTTCTGAGCTCTCAGAACACTATCCGATGCCTAAATGAGCATCCTGAATTGGGAGAAGACATCAACACTTTTACATTTTGAATATTGGTGCCCAAGGTGCACTTCATAAATGTTATCATGCTTATGATGAAACACTTTATACTATTACTTGCCAATCTAGAAACAGTTTCAAATTTTCCTGATTCTTACAAAGAAGATCGGTTCACTGAAAAATCTTAGTACATACAGAAAAAACAAGTAAAGGAATCAATTACAAATTACTTGAAATTTCATTACCTAGAGGTAGTCACTGTTAATAGTTTTGCCTTTTTCTTTAAGATATGACTATGTTGAAGCATATCCATTTGTCAAAAATTGCTCTTGAGTGAGTATCTTTTCATTTTTCTATATTAGCAAATATGTCTTTACTTCTTTATTATGACATCATAGCATTCAATTGTGTAGCAGAACCATTATGAACTCAATCTATCCATTGTTGGCAGATAGGTGGCTTCTGATTTTTAAGAAATGTGGAATTAAGAAACACAGTCATATTGAACATTCTAGCACGTGCACCTCATATGCATCTAGCCCTTTCATTTATGATAAATCTTTGGAAGTATAATTTCTGGGTTGAACTGAGTATGTTTTCTAAAGGCTTGAACCAAAATCACAACTGTCAGTCAGGTTGTTCTGGCTCATTCTTGCAGCAGCCTGGGACTGCTCATTTCTCCAACCCTCCCCAGATTTCCCTGCCTGTCCATATCTCCACTTTGCTGAAAACTAAGGAATGAGCAACATTTTGATCTTTGCCAGTGAATTTGTTTGTTCATTTTCACTTTCTTGGTGAGGTCTTGTCATTCATCTATTATTTTTTCATTCATTTTTCAAATCTTTCAACTGTTACATAATCTTGTATGATGTATATAGTTACATAATCTTGTAACTCAGGACAAGGCCTAAGAGATCACATGGGGAGGCAATAGTGAGGGAAAGAAGATCAGACTTCTCACCTTTTTGTGGGCTAGAGTCTGAAGGGATAGTGGTAATTTCCTAGGAGATGAGCATGAAACAGATCGCTGGGACGGTCAATGATAAGCCCATAGCTCAAAACAATAGAAAGTTATTATCTCAGTTCAGGGTGATAGAAACCTCAAATCAGGGTTTTAAGAGGTCCACATTCCTGCCAAAGCCTGAGAGGGAATCTTTCCTTGCCTATTGTGACTCCTGTTGATTTATCAGCAATCTGGCATTCTTTGACTTGTAGATATATCATCCCCATTCTTCATCCTCACATAATATGTTGTTATTTCCACATGGATGTCTTTACAGGGACACAATTCATGTGGATTCCAGGCCACACTATTCTAGTATGACACATCTTACCTATTTACATCTGCAATGGCCTTATTTTAGGAACTCAATATATTCTTCCTTTTTTGGAAGTAGTTAGACTCATATCAGCAGCCCAGATAATATGAACTAGCCACTTGAAAAAGTAAGAAGTGACATGGAGACCCACTGCTATGGTGGAGAGGGCTGCAGGGCTAAGCGAGAAGAGTATTAAAGGAGAGAACACAGTCACGAAGCTCAGTGCAGGTCTCCTAGAGAATGAATGATTGATTTGAGATGGTTTTCCAAAGAGCTCAGTTAACCAGCTTGAGGGAGATGAGGAGAAAGAGCAGTCGGCCAAAGTGTCTACTGATTTAGGAGGACCAGTTTGAAGACTGAAGACCTGTGTGACCAGAACACACAAAGAGAGAGCCAGTTGACGAGGTGATACTGGAAAGGTAGGTGGGGCCAGACAGATGGATATGAAGCTTGATTTTAAGAACAGAGTCAAGACTTGCTGGAAAACGAAATATGCTCAGTTGAGTGGTAGTTATGTCAAGAGTAAGCATTAGGCTTTCAGTTTGTGCAACAAGAGGAAAGCTAGAACCCTCAGAGAATTTGCAAGACATAGAAGAAATCCAGTGATTCAGTTAGACTTACCTCAGTGTCAGGTGTCTTTGGAATAGGTAGGTGTAAATACTGAGCATGCTATTGGTAGCTGGGGCTGGGGATTAGCAGAGCATGGGATTGGAGACAAAATCCTAAGAATCATCTTTCAGTTATATAATTGCCTACTAGTACCATAAGTAGATGAGACAGGTAAGGCAGAAGGTAGACTAAGGAGTCTCTTTTTATGTACTTACAAATTTTCTCTGAATTCTTTTGTGAGTTGCCATGACCATTTTTACCCACCTCTTGAAGGCAGGAGTGCTTATGTTTGCAGGAGCTTGTTTTCATCTATAAGAAGCCTTCATGTGTTAATACTAATTTGAAATATATTTTACATTTTTTAACTTTATTCAAGGTGTTGCTGTTATTACTTTTGATCATTACTAAAATTTAAGATCTTCATATAATCTAATTATCACTTACAGTGCAGTGTTTAAGAACTTAAGTTTTCAAATCACATTGTTGAAACTGAATCCTCTCTCTGCCACATAAATACCTGTTTGGTCTTGGGTAGGTAATTTATCTGTCATTTCCTTTACCTGTACAATTGAGAAAGGGGTGGTATTTATGTCATTATGGACACTAAAATAAGATAATAACAGACAAAGAACAGTGCAAGGCACAAAGCAGTGTGGAGTAATAAGCATCGATGTGTATTGATACATTTTATTGTTGGAGAATAAAGGTGACAGAAAGCATGACAAGTAACACTTATTTGTAAGTTGAAGCTCATAAGAGTATTTTAGAAGTAAGCAGAAGTAATGATCAGGGAAAAACAAGTTGCACCAACCAGGGCAAGGAGAGTCAAAATGACTAAGTTTATTTTACCTAGAAGCTGATACAGAAATAATCTGTTGGTACTTTGTACATTCTAACATGAAAGAAAAGTACAGTTTGCATACACTTGGAGGAAAAGCAGTGAGCTTGTCTCCTGGAAGAAAGCATCTAGGCTTCCTATAAGAAAATCTGCATAGTGAAAACAGGCCGGTATTTCAGTGAAAAGGCCGCTCAGAGAGCCAAGTTGGGCCTAGGTGGCTGCCAGCAACGCTCCAAGACTGCCCTGGTTGTTGGAAGTGACTTCAGGGTTGGTTCCCCAAGGTGCATGTGATGTAGAGTCGAAAGCCAGAACAGAGGAGATAGACTTGCTTTTGAATGTTTATGTGATTCAGGTAGTATAGTTGAGTTTCTCTGGGGTTCTGTATATACGATTCCATGTGCTGATTTTCTGCTGGTGGGTGCCATGTGTCAGAAACCTTGGGGGCCACGAGGCAGATGCATTGGAGGTTGACTGCAAAGGAAGATGGTTTATGTTCCTTTTTGCTTAGTTTGTATGCTTTACCTTCACTATCATGGGAAGGACTGGACTTTTCCACAGAGGAACAGAACTGATAGTCTACAATTACCTTGAGCATCATGATTGGTATGTGAATTGTCCTTAGAATTACTAGCACCGGTTTCTATCATTCATGCCTTGCTTAGAAAGATGTACTCTCTCTCATCATCCTGAAGTTGAAAAATGTTCATTCTTCTCTTTCTTCTAGTTACTTTCTAAGCTACTTTTGTCAGTATTAATCATTGTCATTTGTATCTACTGTTTTCCCATCTTTCTAAGTTCCTGGAAAAGTGTCCTTGATACCGTGCATCTTAACACAGCCCATCCTCATGAACCTGCAGAATGTCTGTGGGTTCGTGGGGTGACGTGACATCCATTTATAAAAGGCTATGTTTTCTATGTAATGTTTTGTTCGATGAGGTTTGGGATTTAGTTTCTGATGCTGTTGGCTGTGCTTGGAGGAGCCTAAGACTCCTTAGTGCTGACTTTACTAGTTTAGGGTGTGCTTAGGAGGATTTCCCTGAGGACAGGCCTGCCAGGTAATAACTAGATGTTGATATTACACCATGTGACAGGCAGGCTTCCAATCCTACTTCCTTGAAGGTGTTGGGAATTTATCCCCCCCTCTGGGGAGATAGCCCATCACTGTCATCATTTCTCTTGAAGTGAGAGACTAATCAATGATGGACAAACATCGTTCTCTGTTTCCACCTTAGTAACTGGCTGGGTGGCCTGTGAACACTCAGGACTCACTGACTCTTGTTCTCATTCCCCAGTTGGGCTGCCTTGTGAGAAAGAAGACTTTACCTTGAGCAGAGTTGTTGCAAGACCACCATGGCCCCTTCGTGGTTGTGAAGGCAGGGAAAGCCTTTCCTCCTTAACCTGGCCCTCCTCTTACCCCAGTCACACAAGAAGAAAGAAAGAAGTCATGAAAGAAGCCAGAGGCAACTTCGGATCGAACACCTCATCCTTTTCTCTTTATTCTTTATTCCTCCTATGAAACCCTATCTAGTGATTTATTTCTCTGCTTACATGTTTCCACGAACCTCTTTTCACTAGATTGTGAGAACATATGGCCTCATCTACCTTCTTCACCACTTTACCCTCAGTGGAAAGTACTTGGCACATAGTGGGTATTCAATAAGCACATGTTTTCATTCATAAATGAAAAAAAAAGCAGGTTGAGGTATCTTTTTGACAGCACTAAATATGTTCACTTAGCTAACGCTTTTAAAATGTGTTGGAAATATGACTGCAGAATTGAGGCTGATGGAGGGGAGGGTGAAGGTTGGGGAGTACAAGAGGGAGGCTCAGTGGACTATGCTGGAGGATTTAGTGGTGAGTGTGATGTGGTAAACATATATCTGAAAAGCTATGAACCCAGACCCCTAAATCATGTAGGGTTGAAAAGCAATGTTATTGCAATAGAAACCAATACAATTGAAAATGGATGAGCAAATGAAATGCCTCCCCATCTCCCCCGAAATACTAGAAGTCAGAATGAACAGGTAGTGTTGACAGCCATGTAGCATCTGGATACATCAGTGGGACAGACTGGATGCCTGAGACTTAGAAGTAGCAGCAGTCATATCGTCTGCACACCTCCCCCAGCACTGATTTGGGGAAGTGCAGTTTCTTGTCTAGACATGTAATAAATATTTATAGGAAATTAATTGATATTACAAGCATGCTAGTTATGCTAGTCTAATCATCACTCACATTGGGATCCATTTTTATGATTTTCAATGTCCTATCGTAATGATCACAGTGACTATTGTACAACACACAGCGCCCTCTCGCCTTCGGAAGCTTGATCTCTGCTGGTGTGTTCAGTTCTGCACCTCGTAAGAGTGAGTGCTTCCTACCTTTCTTCTTTCACCATGGGATTTTTCCTGATATTCATCCACATGGAGTCTATTACATCCTGGAACTCCAGAGCTTCTACAACTGGGGGTGGAAGAAGGGAGGTAAGGGAAGTGATAAAATATTGACATTTGCTTATATTTATTAAGTGATTTTCAATGCTAGACTGTGCAGGTTCAGCATGAAACCCGGATGAGCTGAGGCCAGTTAGCTAGAGAAGAAAAGTAGAAGGAAGAAATTAATTATAGCTTTGAAGCACAAGGTGAGAAAGTCAGAAGAGCTACCTGTGAGGTGGTAGTGAGCAGCAGCTTTCCTCATGTCAACTAAGGATAAGGCAAAAGTGAGAAAAAAAAAAAAAAACAACCCAACAACCCAGCAGCATTTGGGTTAGAAGCGACTGTCAACAGGAATGACGTCAGTCCAGGGGCCGTATTTTCTGAACTAGAAATTGAGACACACGGTCTGACACATGATCTGACAGATGGATGGAGTATTTTGGATCATGACTGCCCTAGAAAAATCTCCTACAGATGGCATAGGTGTAGCACACAGGCAGTGGCATGTTGTGACTTGGGGGGCCTGGAGAAAATGCCATGCCCTTCTTCAAAATGTCTTTCCTTGTGCGGCATCGTCTGCTATTAGAGGTTTATTTCTGTGCCCTGGGGAAGTTTTGAGATAGTTCAACTTGTCTCATTCAAATGGAAATAGTTTTAGTATGTAGGCACATTAGCACTTTTCAAATTACAAGTTTGGGGGGGCTTTGGATTTGAGAGGAAAAGTAGGCAGGAATGGGAAACCTATGGGAAAGAGAGGTGATAAGAGGTAAGAGAAATGTACTTGCGTTTTGCCAAGAGTTGGCTTCCGCCTTGAGCGTTGCCAGATGGTGTCACAAATACCCATGGAAGTTGTGAAGCTCTTTCTTGGAGATGTGAAAGCAAAGATGACTGGCCGAGGGGGTAGCTTTGCCTGGTACATGGGAGCCTGGAGCCAGGCTTGCTCATTTCCCAGTTGAGCAGTGATGACATGGCAGAAAGATGTACTAGGTCCTTGTCATCCACTTCCACTTCTGTGAATCAGGACCAGAAGTTCACAGTGTTGTCATTTCCATAAAACACATTTGAGCTTTTCAGCTGGCAGCATTGGGGAAACCAAACTGTTGTGAGTTTAGGACAGAATAACACATTACTTGCTAAGACCCCTTGCCTGTGATAATTGCATCATTTAGCTATTGCATCTGTTATTTTCTTCATTGAAACGTCACTTTTTATTTTCTGTTTTTTAATTTTATTTCTCCTTTCATGTGTTCTTGTTTTTGAATTTTCTTACATATCTTTGATGAATTTTTCTGGGTTCCCTTGTATCACTTTGCATTGTTCTTTCTGAATATTGTTTTGTATTCCTTTAAGTTTCTTTATTATAGAATCTAAAAATTATCTGATAGAATCTGAAATTATTATATAATTTCATATAAGTTATTATATGAAATTATTATAGAATCTGAAAATGATGTCTTTTTGATTGGATTCTTGAGAATTGTGCTTTCTTTGGGATCCTAAGTTGCCATGTGTTGTCTATTTTTGTTTTTCTCTTTTGCTACTTTAAGCTTTTCTGCTAAAAAAAACTATCTCCGGGGTAGATTACTATGTGAAATAATATAAATAAGTAAAATAAAACACCAAGAAACTTAAAAAAATAATCTCTCATAGTAGCTTACAAAGTTGTACTACTTTTACTCTCCCTATAGGTGGCGCTATAGCTCGACTTACTTTTCATTTTTGCCCCTGCAGTCTTTCATAGTGAAAAGACCTGATTTTTCAGTTGCTGAATCAGCAGGGTAGGGGAGGTCCCTTGGGTTCCAACCCAAGGCAATGGGCTGGTGGTGATGACTCCCCACTTGGGCTCGAGATCTAACAGTTACCACTCTGCCAGCTGTGAGTAGCTCCTGAGGTCAGTACCAGTCTAAAGGTTGGGTGAGGGAGAGTGTAGTCTAGAATGTTGATTTTGTTCATTTCCTTCTGGGGACCTGGTTGATGCGGTGATCCTAGCTCGTTTCTGGGTTTCCCGTCTTCTTTTAAGAGTATATGCCTCCCATCATTTCCACTCTCCCTTCTCCAGGGCCCCTGACTGGTTCAGCAACCTTGTCATCTAGTCGTTCCCCCCCTGCAAGGAACACAGGCTCCAGACATCTTTTCCCACTCACTTTCTCTTCAGTGGCATGTGAATCTCCTCAGCCTCTCCTGTGTACAGTCTTTGTTCACCACTGATGCCCAAAGTGTGTTTCCGTTTTCTCCCAAGTCATGAGAAACTCTTGTAGTTTCCCTCTGGCTAGCTATTGATTGATGCTCTTCTCTGGAGTAAAGCAGATAATCTTGATGACATTTGGTCTCATGAGGCATTTTTATTGCATTTTATATGATTGTCTATCTTGACTCTATGCCGTTTTGCTGTAATGCAAAATTAAACCAATAGGGTGTAAAGAATATGCAGTTCCTAAAAGATATTGATATAAACTCTTCTGGTTGAAAAGAAGTTGGCTGAAAGAAGAGTTTGGGGTCTCTTTTTTTTTTTTTTTTGTATCTGATCCCTTTCTTTAGTCACAAAGTGATTGTTGGATGGTAGGGCATTATGTAATTCTTGAATGAATGATTGTATCTGATAGAAGACCCTTTTTTTTAGTAGATAAAAACATCTATGAAACTAGTAGACTACAGAGTTGAATTAGGTAATAGTCTCTACACCAAAGCAGACATTTTACTGAGGTGACATTTCATTCAACAAAAGACCTTTTTAATAAAGGATTTTCCTAATACTTTTTTATGACTCAACTGAGATGTTTTATTAAAGTCAATGAGCTACCATTGTTTTGCATTATTGTTAGTATTTTGACAATATAAGATTTCTCCCCTCGGATGTGGGTACCGTAGCTCTGACAGAGTACCACAGTCCTCTGATATCACCCTGTGTGCTCTCCCTCCCTCTATTCTCATCCCTCTTACATTGTTGCCTATTGCTTCCCCCAAATGAACAAATGAACTGAGACTTTTAAAAAATTTCTATCTACTCTAACACATGTACAGTTCATGAAAAAACAAAATGGAAACTCAAAGATGAGTCAGAAGAAGTCATATTAAAAAATATCTTGTTAAGTATCTACCAATGAATATTTAGCTTCCTGCAGTTTCTAGTTCTGTGAATCTGTGAAATATTTCCTGTAGAATAACCAGTTGGGGAGATAAAAGACAGTACCCATTGTCTTTCTCTTAGACTGGGTACAACTGGCAAATGGAGAATGGGTGTATTTTCTCAGTTTATGAATGCTCATTCACATGCACCAAATCTAGGTGCTCAAAGTATGCAAATAAGCAGCAAAAAAATCACCATTTTAGCGATTAAAACATGGACTAAGAGATCCTTTATTGAATGACCTTATGACAAACAGTCCTATTTTACATGCTTATCACTTTTGGGACCTCTGGAAGACAATGTTTTCAAATTAGAGATGTTAGAGACTAAGGAAATGCAAAGATAAAACATTACAGAACATCCTAGTGCTAGAGATATTTTCTTTTCCATAGTAGGACTTGTAAATATACTGTTTGTTTATATGTATGTACTTACACACACACATACAATCATAAATGTGAATACATATACATACATATATATCCCATCTATCTATTTCCCTTTCTCTTTCTCTTCCCTTAACTACGATGTTTAATATAAAGTCTAAAAAGCTCAAGCTCAGTAAGCACAATGACACTCCTATTATTCTATGCACTCAATAATGGGCTCTCAGAAATGGGTAATACATATTTAAAAATATGGTTCTTCAGTTTAGATGACTTCTGTGAAAGAGGCACGCTGCTGTGAGCTACTTCAGGGGAAGAAGAGGTCTGCAGCACTGAGAAATGTAACAAGAAGCCATTTGAGGTGGATGGCATTATTAGGGAGCAGGTGTTGGAGAGGCAACATGACAATGGAGTGAAGGGCTAGTTTTCAGTGGAGAAGTCAGGGAGAGCTGTTCTTTGACCCAGCTTTCTAACCCTGGCATGGCAGAGGGAGACCAAAAGACCACTTTTCCTGTTTTCCTAATAAAGAAAAGCAGTTATTGTGTAAATCAAGACTTTAGAAATTAAGTCCAGTAGGTAACAGAGATTGAGAATATTTTGACAGCATTCTATCGATACACAGAGGGTAGGTTTCTTTGTTGCTGTGGTCTGTTCTTGATGGTAGGAGGTTATCTATTGGTTCTATTTCCAAGACATGAGCTAGAAAGCAGTGTATAAGCACCACCCCCTTTTATTCTTGATATGGTACAAACATGGGGAGTGATCTCCCTAGTTGCAGTTTAATCCTTTCCTGTATAAACAAAGGGGTTTGATGGAAGGCATAAATGCCTTCCAATCTTGAGAGAAAGCAAACTGTGTACGGTAATGTAGAGTGTATCCAAATGAAGGAATTTAGAGGTAAAAATAAGACAAAGAGAGAAGAGATAGGAAAGTAGACATCAGAATGTGTACTAGTCAAGAATCTCCAGAGAAACAGAAATAAGAGGATGACTACATATGTATAGGCATGCTTGTATGTATTATGTACACATGATTATTATTCAAATTACCTGCTGTGTTTTAAGTTTTAAGGAATTGGCTCACATTATGTAGAGAATGACAAGGTCAAAATCTGTACTGTAGACCAGTAGGTTGAAAACCTAGGGAAAAGCTGACACTATAGTTTGATTCCAAAAGCAGTCTGCTTGAAGAATTCTCTCTTCCTCAATGGAGTTCAGTCTCCTCCATGAAGGCCTTAAACTGACTGGGTGAAGCTCATTATAAAAACTTGTTTTCTTCCAAGTCTACTGATTTAAATGTTAATCTCATCTGAAAAAATACTTTCACAGAGACATCTATAACAATGTTTGACCGAATATTTGGGTACCGTGATCTCACCAAGTTGACACATAAAATTAACCTGACAAAATTATCTACATGCAACTCGACCAAGGTTTTCTTGACAGCTACATTAGTGTCCACATATCAACTCCTTGTAATCCATGAGTGAAAAGATTTTAAGATATTACCACCTCTCCATAAATGGGAACTGGAGCCACCCTGAAGCCAAAAATAATTCAGGTCATGACTTGGAATGATGGTATATGAATCAGCATGGATCTAAGTAGTTCCCCCAAAACTTATATTTGTATTAATCTTTCTAGTGATACAGCAGACATTTTAGTTTACTTTATTGGATCTGTGTAATTTTTATTTATGGTGAACTTTACTGATAATTTTATCTGATATGTATTAGGCGGACAGTGGACATATGAAAAAATGCTCATCATCACTTATCTCATATGAGATACCATTTCATACCCATGAGAAAGTTATCATATCAAAACAACCAGAAATATTAAATGTTGGCACAGATGTGAACGCCCATATGCGGTTGGTGGGAATGTTAAGTGGCCTAGCCATGTGGAAAACAGTATGGGGAGTTCTCAAATATTGAAACAAGATTTACTATATGATTCAGCAAATCCATTCCCAGGTATCCATCCAAAGAGTTGAAAAACACCACTGAAGGCGATTTATGCACTATTTATTTTGTAGAACTCTACTTACAAAAGACAAGTGATTGAAAAGAGCTGAAGTGCTCAGTGGCAGATGAAAAGGTGAAAAAGACATTATATATGCACATACATATATGTACACACAATGCATGCACACATATGAATACATGCAAAATGCATGTATGCATATATGTATGTATATATGTATGTATGGAATGCTACTCGCTATTAAAAATAAAGTGAAATCTTGCCATTTGAAACAACATGGTTGGAGCTGGAGGGGATTGTTCTAAGCAATATAAGTCAGAAGTAGAAAGACCAAAGTCAAATGATTTCACTCTGTTTATTTCTATAAATAAACAAAACAAAGGACCAAACCTAAGCCAAGCAAACCCTGGAAATATGGCTGCAGAATTGAGGCTATTGGGGGGGAAGTGAAGGGTGGGGACAAAGGGGAGAGGGACATAGAGCTGAGGTGGAGGATTAGTTGTGTTTTGGTGGTGGGTGAGGAACAGTGACATACACCTGAAGAATATGCTAAATCGTGTTGAGTGTTACAGATCAGCATTGCTTCTAAACAATAAAAACTTTTAAATAGGTTTTCTCTAAAACTTGTCTATTGAATTTCACATATTCCTCAATATATTTTGTACCTTCCAGATTGAGCTTCAGAGCAAATGGAGTGTACCTAGGAGGTAAATCAGGTGGACATTCCATCAAATTATCTGCTTAGACAGGTTTGGACTAATGCTGGCTCATTGGAGAAAGAATAGGAATTGAGGGGTAAAATCAGGAGAGGGATGGGTACAAGAGATTAAAATGTGGTTCACAGGTGACAAGGTGGTGGGAGACCCTTGGCGTATACAGTGATGTAAAATACATATGTGTGCAATCAATTAAAAAAATAAAAAAGAAAGAATAGCATTGAAGGCAAGCTCTGCACTATAGATGTACTCTTTACATGATGTAATCATCACTAAAGCTCACAGAAACTCAGTGTTTTAACCTGTTCACTGGGTATCAAGTTGCTTATCCTATAAGGTTATCCAGAATATGAAATTATCATGCAATCAGAATATCTGATACAGTTCTTGAAAACAGAGTGGTACAAAATAATTGCTTTTATCAGTTAAATCATTTATAATCTTGGGTCTGTAAGTGTTGACATGTATGACTGATACTGTTAGTTACCTACCTATCTCTTTTCTTTCTTGGTTCAAACCAAATCTAGCTAAAGAAACCTGTATTTCTCAACCTCTTTTGTGATTGCATTATTTCACATGTTCTGTCCAATCTGACATTAAGTGGAAATCAGCTGCTTTGCTGGTAAAGATATCACCTTTCTTTCTTTGTTGCTTCTTTCTTTTCTATGATCTCTTCATATGAAGCTATGATGGGGAGAGCCATTTTGTGACCCTGAGAAAATAGGTAACAAAATCAGATATCTCAGCACAATGATCCTTTGTCATCACTGACCTCATACTAACAGGTGTTTGATCGAAAAGACAAAAATGAGTGAAAATACACTTCTATTTAAGCAGCAATTTTACTGTCCAACCAATATGGGTGTAAATCTTAGTCAATAGTAAATATAATTGAAGGAAAATTATTAGAAATACTGATTACCCAAATAAAGCTTCCTCTAAGTATTTGTTACTGATGTCTGTAAATTATGCTACTTGATTCAAAGCACAACTCCCCCTCTCCCTGTGTTCTGTCACTTTAAATGCTTGCCAATGTCCAATGAATTCTCATCCTTATCACTCATCTCATCCACATCCCATCACCTTAATTTTTATTCAAGTCATCTAGACAGTTAGCACTCAACCATTAACCTCTATTATTGCATGCTAGAAAGAAAAGAAAAGATTGATAAATTTCTGCTTTCCCCAACATAAACTTAGGCATTTCTATAATTAATCTAGTATTCTAAAAACTGAATTTCTGTCTTATACTTTAAGAACACTTAAGACATATTGCCACTTATGTACTGGTACCAAACACTAAAGCAATAGTGCTGTTGGTTGCTAGCATGGATTAAAATGAAACAGATATTGAGAGCAAGCTTCTAGAAACATTGATATTGACTAGATGGGTGGCAATACTCATTTTGTTATATTTTATGAATATATTAGTCCATTATAGATTGGAAATTTGAGAATAAAACATATTCTTTCTTTCCTCCTTCATTCTTTCTCTTCCTCTCTTCCTCTTTCCCATAGCTAGTTTGAGAAGCATTATTACCACTGGCAAATATCAGATAGTATAAAATGCCTCAATAGAGTTTATAATCATTTTCAAAATTAAATTTTGAAGAAGAAACTAGAGTATATTTATCAAAATAAACCTACTAAGTGCCTGGATAAATGAGGATTTGCCAATTGTTTTCTACACACACACACACACACACACACACACACTCCTTATGTGGTTAGGGGCAAAAATTAATACTCATTAGAACAATAGCTTCTTATTTTCTTAGCTAAATGTGATTGCCCCTTTGCTTATAAGAATTAATACTGCAATACATAGAATGATAATGAATTATTCTCAGAAGTAGGACATAATAGTATCTGCAGCAAGAGAAATTTAGGAACAGGAATACCTAAGATAATGAGAGAAAATTGGGAATTTGGGGAAAAAGAGAATTTGACATATAGAAGTAATTATTATAGATTTTAAATTATTTACTGAGTCTAGCAATATCAAGATGCTTTTGTTAGCCAACTTAGGGATTTTTTTTTTTTTAAAGAGAATACTAAAGTGTAGAACAACCACAGGTATTTTGTATTCAAGAAAAAAATAATAAAAACCCTTCAATCATGTACAGCTCTTGAGAAAAACAAGAACTGCTCTGAGTGATGCACTAGAGTTTGCTTTGTTAGTTGATACAATCACTATTCCAAGAAAAGGTGACCCATGTCTGGCCCAAGATACAGAGTGTTTTGATTTGTAACATTTTGTCCAACACTATCTTGTTTTCCTTGAAAAGCAAAATATCTGTGTGTCCTTTACCAAGTCTTCAGGGTTCTGCTTACTATTTTAGCTACTAACACAAACAACCTTGACAATCATAATCTACTTTTTTTACCCCTTTTTCACCCAGACAAGTAAGCCCTCATCAATTATAGGCCCTCACAGGCAATACAAATTTAGCATCATGGAAATGAAAACTAAAGCAATTTGTACCTTTACTATTCCAAAGGGAATCATTCTTGGTCTACTTACTATGAAATATTTCCTCTATCTCATCCTGTTCTAAGTTACATCAATGTCATCGACCATATCTTGAATCATAATGAGTAGAAGATACCCTGGCCTGACTAGGATCATGTCATCATTATTAGGTGGCCTAGTTAGCATATGTGGTTAAAAATGCCATGGTTTTTTAAATTTATTGGCAGATTTCAGAATGGCCTATCAGCACAGGGCTCCTTATGAAATGGCATAGTGTTTTTTCTTTCCAAACCTATATTCACTATCTGCATACACTGGGCCATCCTCAGTATTTTAAAATATTTCTTGACAAACCATATATTTTTCCCCTGTGACTTTTATTATCAATAGCCCTGGAGGAAAATGTAAAACACCAGAAAAGAAATGTGATTGCCTCATTTCAAAAGCACTGGTAGACTTGAAGAGGAACCTCAGATAAGAAATGATGTCAGTGAAAGAAACAACCTTCCTTCCTAAACCCATGGGGGTCATAATGTGTGTCCAGTGCTAGTTTTCCCTGTTGTGCATGTACTTTTAGGAGGGATGAATGGGTGAACCAGCATTCTCTCAAGATGTTCCTATAATACCACATCCAAGAATGCCTAGAGAAAACAAGAACCATTCACCTTAGATAAAATGCTAGAATTTATTCTTCCACTCTCCTGTTACTGAAATCTGCATTTGGCCTGTATTGCCTATTATACACCCTTCTTCTAATCTTCTTAAGCTGTTACTATCTTTTCTTCCTGGGGGCCAAATCTACTTTCAGTTTGAGAAGAACTCACTGTTCTTGTCCTGTTTCTTTTTTGTATTCTATTCCAGTCTCCTTTCCTCCAAATGTTCTCTGAAACTTATTCTTAGCATTTATGGCTCTTCCACTTACTAGCAAAGGCAGTCTGTAGTCTGTATTATTTCCCAGGATTTAAAAGAAACTAGGGAGGTTTTAAAAAATTAGGTGACATTCCTAATCAGCAATGAAAAATATTTTCCTTGTAAGCTCTGTCCACTGGTTGATGGTTATTAAGGAATGTAGTTTTGTAAGAAAACTGAGATTTTCTACATTTATCATGGTAATATTAGTGACTCCACAAATATGTCCTTACATGCTTAATAATCAGAGTGTATTAGTTGCATGATGCCAAATGAATGGTGAGGCTGGAGTCTTAATTTAATTTGAGACTGCTCAGATGCACTGAGCTAGCCTTTCCTGGTCTGAGTTTTCTGTGTAGATCAAAACTGGATAGTCAAAGAGGCTAAGAATATTAACATAAGCAGCTTTATAAAGGTAAGGAGATAATACACAATGCTATTAGTTCAACAAAATGAATCCACTTTTTATTTCAATTATGTAAGTGGGGGAAATAATCTTATTTGAACAATTATTCTCACCGTAATGCCCATTAGCTCCTGAGGAAGTCTTACTGTAAAATTTCTTTTTCAGACAAGAAATTTACTTTCCATGAAACATGACTTCCTCTTGGTCAGTAATATTTGGCTATTCTAATTAACTTTCTCCACCCCCCCTATTTCTCCCAGTAGTTTAGTTGCAATTTTCTTGAACATAATGATATATAAGACTGAGAATGTATCTCAATCTAAAAATCAAAGTCAGGTCGATTACTAAGGAAATCATGCAACTTTGATTATTAATTCAATCATTTCTGACTAAGGTCTTCTATTGCAAACTTTGTCATATGTGTTAGCTGAAGACTGGATTTGGTGTCTCTGTTCTCAAACATGTGACACGGTGACTGCAAAGCTCTCCAAGGCAATTCTCACTGCCCTATGCACAGACTTGCATTTCTTAATAGAATAGCTACCAGAAATAAAGGTCTGAAGTTCAGCTGTAATTCAAAGCAGCATATTTCAATGGACTAACCTAGGCACTAACAACTTCGATTCAAGGATGCATTATAACAACTGATAAACTTTATACCCCCTCACTCACCCTCACTCAGGATTAACCCTTTCAAATCATAGTACATATACATGTATTTATTTAATACTGGGAAAGAATTCAGGGGTGCATTCTGTCATTAATACATTTATGACTTATGAGATATAAACTGTTTATATATACATAGGTGGAAAATAAAAAGTCTGAATCTCAACTTCAAGATTCTGCCACCTGGTTGTTACTGCACTTGTGAGCCCAACTGAACTCAGTACAAGAGACACCCTAAGGAGTCAAAGAATGAGGACAAATGATAAACTGTTTTGTGTTCAACTGCTAATGTGGGCATTTTGATAGATACTTGAAGCCCCAATAAAATTTTTTAAAAATTCTCACATCAGAAACAACTCTCATTTGGAAATTTAACCTAAAACCTCCCCAGGTTATTTTCTCAATCAATTCACGCAGATCTTTATCACAATCATTTGGAGGACTAGAAGCCATCAACATATGAAAGATCCTTGAAATTCAAGTTGCTACAGGAAACTTCCCAGGACTTTATTGTTTGACTGGGGCTTTTGACTGTACAGGAGTGTGTGCTTTAGTTGAGCTGCTTTTCAAATCCAAAGAAACCCAAATTGCTTCACAAAGGAATGTACTAGAGGGTAATGTCTCTGCAGACCACAAAAGGACAATTATGTAATTGCTCATACCACTAGGATTTCAGAACCTATCTTACTGAGAAGCATGAAAAAGAGAGAAAATAGAGGATAATTTCTGGACCACAGATATACAGAAGGGATAAATTAATTGCAACAGGACCCAAACTTTCCATGCAATCCTTGTAGTTCTGCAATTCATTAAATTTTTTTTTATTGATTGTATGTATAATATCATGTCTATCCTGAGGTTCTCCCATCACATTATCACCTGTGAACCAGTGAACCATCTTACTCTCTTGTGCCCTTCCCCTCCCCTGATTTTACCCTCCCCCCCTGCTCTTGCTCTAGACTTCAATTCTGCTGACAGTCTTAAATTATCCTTGTCTGTTTGTTTTCTCTGTATCCCTCATATAAGTGAGACTATCCTGTATTTCTCTTTTTCTTTCTGACTTATTTCCACTAACATGATTCCCTCTAGCTCCGTCCATGTTGCTGCAAATGACATAAGTTTGTCTTCTTTGACTGATGAATAATCATCAATGATATTCTTTTTGTATCCTTTGGGTAGATTCCTAGTAGTGAATTGCTGGGTCAAACGGTAGTTCCATTTTCAAGAGTTTGAGGGTCCTCCACACAGCCTTGCATAGTGGCTGGACCAACTTGCACTCCCACAAGCAGTGTAAGATTGTTCCTTTCTCTCCACATTCATGTTGTTACCTGTTTTTTTGATATGGGCCATTCTTACTGGTATAAGAGGGTATCTCAGTCTGATTAGCAAATCACTTGTAATTGAAATCAGTTAATTTAATTGAAATCAATCACTGCTGATGAGTGAGTCATAGTTCAGTTCTGGAAGTATCCTGCCTCATTGTATACATTCCTTATTTCCTAGGAGCAGGCAAATAAAATTATATATCAGCTACTCTTGCTCCATCTACTTTCTTTCTGTCACAGTAATATTTACTTCCATTGGAAATACCTTCTGCCATTTCAAGCAACAGGCATGGTGCTGGAAAGGATTATGCTAGCCAAAATTAGTCAGGAGAAAGAAGACAAACACTGAATAATCTCCCTTATATGTGCAACATAGAGAAGCCAAACAAAAGGTCAAGGAAAAGGCAAGACTGCAGGCTGATCATAGAATTGAAGCAAAGAACAAAGGAGGGGCCGAGATGGGAGGTAAAACTAGGCTGGATCTGAATACAAGGGAATATGATGATGGTTCACTAATGAGACAGTGGGGGGAGGGGAACTAGAGGCTACAATGATGTAAGAAAAAAGTTCGTAAATTAATTAACAAGAAACAAAAGTCCTTCCTGAGACAGTGCATTACATTGTTGCCAGAGAGAACAGGTCTGTCTGAGGTATCAAAACACACATCATATTGCACTTTTTAGTGCAATTTTTCGCAAACATGTGATTAGTAAATTAGATTTTCCTGTGTCCACCTTTTAAAATACACTTGATCAAAAATATAAAAAGTATTGAAATTTTATAATAACATTGACACAAGGGAAGATCCTAGTGACAAACACTCCAGGTTCCCACTGCTATTCCAGGAAGAAGATGGAGAGAAGCTCTGCCTTACCTGGTCTTTCTTGCTGTCACCTCTGGCGTGACACATTAATTGTACTAATTAGTTTGGGGGTCAAGGTTTTCTTTCTTTTAGAGTTCAATTCAAGCTCTTCCCACCTTTTCTTTAAGTAATGCTCATTCTAAATCTTTGTGGCTGCCTGTATGTCATCCTTCCGCTTGTTGTGCCTCTGTGTGAGAGATCTCGTTACCAGACAATCACATAATGAAGGTCCAACCAGAAGGTGGGAAATATTCTTACTGCAAAACCCAAGGATTATCTACAGAGTGTATGTTCTGGGTCAGGCCAATTCAAGAGTCATAAAGTACCAAACAGCCCAGTTCCTCACTGTTCCCCCAGAAGTTCAGCTCCTAGAGTCCTTAGATAATCTTTTCATCCTCACCTTCCTCGTCAAATGTCTCCTTAAGTTTGTCAGAGTTGTGTATCCCTTAAAGTAGTCAGATAGTGGCAATACAGATAAGGTTCATGGGGCAGAAAAAAATATGGGGAGATTCAGAGTGTTAATATTAAGTCACCAATGCTGACTTCCTGGAGTCTGAGTCAAATGGGAGTCATCTGAGATAAAGCAGAGCTAGATGTGAACTTGAGTTGCTTAGGAAACAGTGAGATGCTTCTGAGGAGTGACTGGGCTTCAGATTCTGAGGGCAGGAGATTGGTAGAATGTGGGGCCAGATTTTCAAGAGAATTTTATGTTATAATGAGAAAGAAAAGAGTTCATGTTTAGCTCCACTTGTTCGAGGCTTCACAACTCTAAGTTGACCCCTGAGTTCTGAGCTGGTTTTCTTCTTTCTAGGCAACTGCTTCATTATGCATGAGACCCAGTTAATAAACAGGCAATTAGTTGACATGAAATTATTTATTGTTCAATTAGGTGAAAGCATGAGGGTAAGTAGTCAAAATTTGAATTTTTAAAAACGGAGAGCGGAATAGTTAGAATGATCGATCACAAAGAGAAGCAAATTAAAAAGTTGTAATGAATAGATTTTGCACCATTATTAATTAAGGGTAATTAAAGAATAGGGTCACTATTGAAATGAAGAATTGAGATAACTGTGGGTAATTGATACCCAGAGCCCTCATTGACCTGAATTACCTGAGGTTTTTGGCTTTAATCATGCGATTAGTTGCCTCCAATTCCCCATTTTGCTTTGCCAGCAGGCTACAACATCCCCACTAAATAGGCCACCAAGAAGAAAACGAAGTTCTCAGCAAAGATGATGAAACATAATTCCAAAGGGCACTTGACAAGAAGGGAAATATAGTGATGGACTGAATTCTAAAAGAAAATAGCACTTTATTTTGAATGCTTCAACCTGAGATAAAATGACTTTTTATTTTAAGAAAAATCAACTATTTTAATTGTGCTTAAATTGCTGCAAAACCAATTATTTGAAACCAAATAAGAATAGTTTCCCACCGCTCCAGTTCTATTTCCTAAGACAGTTTTGCGCATGGATACTTCTACTTGTGAGTTTTTTCATTTCTTGAACATCTGGTTTCAGCTGTCACCTCTGGAGAAATGCCTCATTTTGGTGGAGATTCTGCAAGGAACAGTGGCCACACAGATCTTACTGGAATGCTAATCCACAAGCAGAATGCTAGAGCAAATACCAGATGTTAAAATAATAGTAGAGACAGATTTTCAAAAAAGAAATCCATACCTTTACTTAAAAAATTGGCTGTTACTGTTGAAGTCTGGACACCCCCAAGAAGATACACTCTATGATTTTTTTTCTCCTCAGTGCATCAGATTTAAACATTGAATCAATATCATTTCAGTATGAGATAGTGGTGACAGTGTCTGGGCATCAGCAGAGTAATTAAAAAGCCGATGAGTTTACTTGGTAAGATGTAATTTAGCCGTAGTCAGTGACTGCTTCAAGAAATCTATTTACCCCCAAGTATCCTCAGGCATCTTTGGAAGAGCGTAAAATGATTGAGTTTTACTTATCCTTGTATGTAGCAAATTTCAATTATAGTTTCTACTATAAAAAAATGGTTAGAGCAATATTACCTTGAGGTTCTCCAAGCTTCAAGGCACCAGAGATTTAAGAAAAAGCACATTTTTGTTCTTTCGACACTGATTCTAAAAACCTCCCTTCATAGAATTTTTTCCTCCATTGACTGCAAAGTCCCTGTTCCAGCTCATAATTTCTGCTGTTTCTGGATGTGGTGCCATGTCCATTGTTAGAAACATTTTGTGCAAAGTAGCAATAAAACTTTGTTTTGAAGTGCTTTTTTTTTTATAAAGTGTACCCAGGTTCTCCAGGGAACTTTTCACCCACAATTGAACACATAATGAGACCTTCTACTTGTTTACCACTTTTATGACACACTTCAGAAAGACCAAGGTGTGCGGAGAAGCCCAAGAGTTGGAAAATAGGTTTCAGTTGGAGTGCCAATGCCAATAGACTGTGAGTGGCACCCTGTGTCAAGATCATCACCAGGAAAAAAATGTCACAATTCATTTGCAATGTCTGCCATGCACACAGAGCCCTGAGGCTGCGGTTATCCTTGCTGGCTCATTAGAACAGGCATTTCGGGAAGCATTTTGAAGCAAACCCACAATTTCATATTATTTTGTCTTCATCCAGAATTCAGGAGTAATGTCTTCTGTTTTACCTGCAATACTTAGAGCACTGATTTCAACACAAAGACACATGGCAGACCCTTCTCCTGTTCCTTTAGATTCCCCACAGTAAGCACTCTCTTTGCCATTCATTTGCCATCAATGCCCCAGTTTCTACTTCAGCACGATTTGTAATGTCAGAATCAATTCTTTTATTTCAAAATTAAAATGTCTACCGTGTTATGGTAGGCCATGTCAGGGAACGTGTGGTTTTGAAGAAAACATTTTCCCAAGTTGAAGTGATTAGAACATCTCACAGCCTCCTCTTAGTGCATTTTAGAGAAAAAGATTAATTTTGCTTTATTCCACAAGAAATCATGAAGTCCTAAGTGCTTGCTGGAAGAAGTTTAGTTTTGTGCTAGCTTACTTCATCATTTTGCTTTTGGGAAGTAGGCAATATGCACTGATCAATCTAGAGGATGAAGGACATCGGTTGAGAGAAGTTGCAGAACAGGTGCTTGACATGGAACAAGTCTGATGCTCCAACAAGCTGCCCCTTCTCTCAGACAGGGCATCTTCCTGTCTGCCTACAGCATTAGCTCCGCTAGGTCTCTATCTGCGTGACCCAGTGGCACAGAGGTGGTGCCACACCATCCAACAAGGGGACCACTGGTTAAAAGCGACCATTTACATGAAAATTAACTCAAATGAAATAAAACTTCAACTCTAGCCCCTTGGGGCAGCATCACACACCAAAGGTTCCCAAGCCTCCTATGACTGTGGCTGCTCCAAGCAGATGGTGCAGAGTAGATACAGCACATTTCCTATTTCCTAGAAAGTTCTGTCTAGAAATATGAGCAGAGGTGCCTGTTGTAGGCAAAAGATGGCGAGAGCTCCTCTCACAGGGTGCCAGCATCCTTTGGGCAGAGGTGTGTCCACCACATGCCCCCCCCTTTTCTGTTCTATCCAGCTTACAGACCTACCTTTGGGTGCTCATTCTACAGGTTGACATGTTTACTTCTAGCAGTGGTCCCAAGAACCTGCCTATTCTCTCACTTTTAAATGACAGTCACATTGGTTCAGAGAGCAAAAAGATAAACTCTTGCCAGTTGTGGCAATATGGATGGAGCTAGAAGGGATTATGTGAAGGAAAATAAGCCAAAAGTAAAAAGATAAATATCTGATGAGGTCACATAGATGTGGAATATAGAGGAACTGAACAAAAAGACAAAGAAAAACATTAAAACCAACCCTTGAAAGATAGCCCTTGGTATGGAGCATCTAGAATGAAGTGGAGAGATCATGACAGTATGGACTATGGTAGAGGATTATGGGTGTTTTAGTGGTGGGAAGGCTGTAGGCTATGCCTCAGGAGAGAAATCTTATTCTGTCAAGTAACTGTCAGGATGTAAAACAATGGCGTTAATAAATAGATTTAAGAAAAAGAAAAAATAAATTACAGTCACACTGGTTTGCTTTTAAAGCCTGGCTTTTACTGTTCTTTGTCTCTCGTCATAATTTGTATTTTATCTCAACAATGGAAGAGTGAGTATGTCATCAGTATGTCATCAGTTATTTTCCTTCTTAGCACTGGTGACAGAGATAGACATTTGTTGGATGAAATTGTTTTTCTGATCAGAGATACCAGGTTCTAGACTAAGATACTCTAGCCATGGTGATTTTTCCCCAAATAATATTTCAAGTACAGACCAAATATAGTGGCTTAACCTATTTTTTGAAGATAATGTTCTAGGATGGATTGTCAAAAAGTTTCATTAGTAAAAGAGAGAATAAGAAGGTCAAAATTGCTTTTGGAAGGCTCAATATTATTAACAGATAATGAATGTATATATTTCTATAGGCTTTTTGGTCAGTAAATACATCTGGGGAAAATAGTTCAGGAAGACCATCACATACACTGTATTTGTAACTTAAATTGGACAATTTAACGCTCTGAAGCTGGTTAAAGGAAGAATGGAGGCGATTCCTTAAAGTGGTCATATGTGAATAAACTTCTTGTTCCCTTGAGCAAAAAAGAAGAAAAAAGGGTTCCGTGTCTTAAAGATGAGAAAATATTTGTATTGTGGGCCCACTGCTTGTTTGAAATATTAGGCAAAGTTATGAAAGTGTTTTATTTGCAGTTTTTAGGGAAATGGCGGTTCATCTGACTTTTACAGTCAATTCTGCCTTTAGATTATCTTGCATCCAAGGAACACAGCTCATGTGCAATGGGAGGTCTGGACCTCTGCTGGCTGCATGCAGGGCGGCCTCTCTGCTAATGCTGGAGCACATGCCCTACATCTCCCTTGTCTAGAGACTTCTGTGAGGTCTGCAGATTAGCAGCGGCCAGGAAGTCAAAGGCTGAAAGGATGGTTGACTGACTCAGTGAATAAAGCTCTGGACATTACATTACCTCTGGCTTGGAGCATACGGAATCAGTCCCACAGCTCTCAAAGGGGCGGAGAAAGTGCCCTTGGCAGGCTTGCCTTGGCCAGTCTGTGTGTGCTGAACCAAAAAACAGGCTGAACAAAGACATCTAAATTTACAGCTTGGGTTAAAGAACCAAGAGGCTAATCCAGAACAGTGAAAACAACATTCAAACTGCAGCTCTTTGCATGCGCTGATTCCAAGGAGCAAGAAAAATATTACGTGTGTGTGTGTGCACATGTGTGTATGCAAACACTGGAGAGATGAATGAAAAATACATATAAATATCTCTATAATATGTACAGACATGTATCTCTATTTCATATGCATATTCTATATGTGTTTTTATGTACATATATATTTTATTTTTTCCAATTGTGACTGATCTCTGAAGTAAGTTGACTTCTGAAATAAATGCTTTATGGAAAAGTGATGTACAGAAGAAACACAGTACTTTAATATTCTAATTTGCACGTGACTTGTAAATAAAACTCTGCATGTGTTTTAAGGTAGCACCATAATATCCCAAGAACATTGGATCTTTAGGATCTATGTTTGACTCCTTGATAGTCAATGCATCATAAATTTTGAAGTTAAATATTTCTGGCATACTCCTTTGTTTTGCAAAATGCTACTGAGAAACAAAAGACTGGTTGACCGCTACTAAATAAATCTAGATAAGCTAACTGCTAAGTCCAATTAATAAGAGAAAAACAACATGCAATAGCTTCAAGGAGGATCTCAATCTAGGCTTCTAGATTCAATATATCTGGTCTTCTATTTTCTAGTTCAACAACACTGGGCAAAGTACTTACCTTATGTGTTTCATCTGTAAAGTGAGATAATAATAGTACCTATTTGATAGAGTTACTGAGATTATTAAATGAATTAACACCTAACAAGTTTCAGAATAGTGCTTTGCACATGGTAATCACATCACAAATTTTATTGTAAGTTAAAATTTCAAAATTAACTCTCTTATTATGAAACAGTCATCACTATAGTTGAAGATGTGAATATTATTTCTAACGTTTTCACAAATTAAGTTTGCTTTCTCAAAGTTAAATATATTAAAGTTTTTTCTGCAAGAAAAAACTATTAAAATTAAAATATGAACCTGTTTTATATAGTTAATTTTTGCTTTTGTTGCTGTTGATTTTGGCGCCATATTCACAATCACATGAAGTATCATTTCACATGTATTAGAATGGTTATCATCAAAGAGATGTATTAGCAAACACATGCACCATTGGTAGAAATGCAAGTTGGTTCAGTTACTGTGGAAAATAGAATAGAGGCTACTTAAAAGTTAAAGATACAATTATCATATGATCCAACATGCCCCTTTCTGGCCATACCTTGTAAATATATCTGGACTCACATGTTCATTGCAACTTACTCAAAATAGTTGAGACATAGAAACAGCTAAGTGTTTGACAACAAGTGAATTAGATAAAAAAGACACAGAGTTTTGGTGTGTGTATAATATGTATATGTCTATATAACCTCCATCTCTCTGTTTTTGTCTATACATATATACACACAACAGAATACTTTTCAGCCATGAGGAAGAAGGAAATACTGCCATTTGCAGCAACATGGATGAATGGACTTGAAGGTATTATACTAAGTGAGAAAAGTCAGACAGTGAAAGACAAATGCTGCACATGGAATCTAAACAAGACGGAACTTGTAGAGAGTAAGAGTGGCTGGTACCAGGTGCTTGGGGCGATGCTGTCAAAGTGTACAAACTTGTAGCTAGAAGATGAATAACTTTTGGAGATATATGTATAATGATATATCACAGTATCATCAGTGTACTGTATTATATACTTAAAATACATAATGTTCTTAAAATGCATTGTATCTTATCAGACAATAAATGAAATGAGACATGGTGGAAGTAGTAGCTCATACACTAGCAATAGTGTATATATATACATATTTATGTATATATATATACAATATATACATATATACAATAGTTATATATATACATATATATGTGTATATATATACAATAGTGTATATATATAATATATATATATTTATTGAATGCAAAACCTCTATTGTCTGTAGAAGAACATCTGGAGAATTAAAACCCAAAAATATGAAATGAAAATCACTCACAATCCAACACCCATAGATGACTATTTCTAAACGTGCAGTGTATTCTTTTAGTTTTTTACTTCATGCATATGTGCATATCTCTATGCAACATATCCATCCACAAAGATCACTTCAATCATAGCACTTTTTCTTTTATGCACATACCAGAGAGATAAGGCAATGGTTATGGGGAGGGAGTTGGGATCACACTGTACTAGAGTTCAAATCCTTATTCTGACATTTATTAATGGTCTGAATTCAAGCAAATCACCTACACTCTCACTATCTCTTTTTTCTCTTCTATAAAGTGAGTCTGATAACAATACCAATAAAGTGTAAATATTACTTCTCAAGTTTCAACAAGGAGCTTTCAAAAATTTTGGAATGTAGAATTTAAAGAAAATATAGCACTATAAAATATGCAACCATTTGTTTCAAAAAGTTGACTTTTGATTTTAGGTAACAAAAAGGTCTATTAAAATTGATGTTAACAATTCATGACTCATTCAAAAAGGTTCTAAGGTAGATCTGTTTCAAAGTAGATAAATCCAGCAACTCAACTAAAACATCTAAGACCCATATTCTTTTCTGTCATCCTGCTCTGTTGTTCTCAGCTGCGGGTTTGCTCTCCTAGGCTGGATGTTGTCAAAGCTCTAAGACATTGATGTTGTGTGCAGACACATGAATACCAGCAAGAAGAAAACAGAAAGTTCCTGACCAATGTCCTTTCTAAAGGCAGAAGAAATTTTGCTCGAGACAGACTTGCTCTTGTGTTTCATTGGTCAGAAGTATCTCACATGTTCACAAAGGAAAGCATCCTTCTTTTTCTTTTCTGTTTTTGAGACTAGGTCTCGCTATTTTTGCCTCTGGGACCGCAGGCACACATTGCCCAGGGTACCACAGACTCAAGCGATCCTCAGCCTCAGCTTCCCAGGTAGCTGGGATTACAGGCGCGCGCCATCACGCACAGCTTTTTTTTTTTTTTTTTCCAACTAGGTCTCACTACGTTGGCCCTGAGTGGGGCTCGAACTGCAATCCATGGCCCTGGTGGAGGCTTCCTAGGCTGCTGCTTACAGGCATGCACTACCATGCCTGGCGGAAATGGCATCCTTCTGACGGGTTTCATGAACGCTGACTAGAGAGGGTTCATCTCACTGAAGCCTCTGACTATCCCACTGCTGAATTTAATAGGGGTTCTATTAATATGAAAGAAGGAGATAATGGCTACTCGATAAAAATTCAACAAGACCCATCTCATCTCTATTATATTTGGCTCATTTTTGTTAGTTGTAACTTTCTTAAAAATATAACAATAACCAACAACCCTGAACAAATCTACCTGTGTGTATTTTTCCTTTAATTAAAAAGGAATTAAATTTTTCAGAAATGGGATTCTTAGGTAAAATGGTTTTTGGTTTGAGTTTCTGAATTAAGTGTTAAGTTACCCATGAGAAGTTGCAGCATATGTTTATGTTGACAAGTTTATCCATTTTCTTTTTTCTAGAAAAATTCCTTATTTACAGCCCAGTTAATGAAAGGCTACGATTTTATAGACTTTTTCCAGGTGAAAATGTGGCATTTATTTTGATAACTTTCCCAAATCACTACCTGACTTGCTAAATTTTTATTTCAAATAATCAGGTTATAGATTCAAGATTTCTATGGAGATAAACATATGATATATGAATGTTGACTGTTTCTGTTCTTCCTTTCACCTTTATACTTTCAAGTGATTTTCTTGTATGCATTGTGCTGCCTAGAATATTCAGGAAAACATTAATAGATATGCTTGATAAACATCTAAAACTGTTCATCACATCGGTAACACTTTTGTTCATTGTTCTTTTTATTACAAAAATTACAATAATGAGCAACTCTGAAAAACCAACCTGTGTACATTTTCATTTAATTAGTAAGGAGTTTAGATTTTCAGAAAATTTAGTCCTATTTGTCAGTTGTAGGCAAATGCTTCTTGTACCTGATGCTTGTGAAGATTTCCTCCTATTTTGTAAGTATTGATCCAGCAATTATTTCTCTCCCTATTATAAACATTTTCCAATGCTAAGAAGTTGAAATGCCTCTTCTGCATTTTTTAGATCATATGCTTTTTTCCTCCATAATTAAACAGTAAACATACACGTACCAATATTATGATATTAAATTATCCTGGAATTTCCCAGTATAAATTCATTCAGATTTGGGTGTTATTATTTTATATACTCCTGGGTAAATGAAAGATGCCATTTTTGGGCACCTCAAAGTTTTTGGGAATCTAAACATAAGTTGCTGGGAATCTCACTTTAGAAGGTAGGGCCAGAGTCATAACTGAAAGGACATAATTTGTTGCTGAATTAGCTGCCGTACATCTATTGTCTAACTGTGGTTGAAATTGGGCTGCAGACTTAATAAAAACTTAAGGTTATGTTCCCTTTGACTATGAGTAATATTGCTTTTCAAAATAGTCCTCCACAACCCCAAATTTAGTTAGTGTTGTAAAGGTAAGCTATGGAAATAACACTGTGGAAAAGCAGTCATTGTTTCAATATTGACAAGAATGTAAATTGTCTCGGCTCTGTGAGAACTCTCATTAAGGCTTAGGGGTCATCTGGGTTTAGAGTTGAAAGGTCATTCTTCTGTCAGTCCAAAAAGGGCTTTAGGTGCTTACCTCAATTTTTCAAAAACAATGTATATAAATAATGTAAAGAAATCATCAAATGACAATGATTTACAGAATTATTTGCTGATTACTGTTTGAGTAGTTGAAAGCAAGTATCTCTTTTTAACTAATGATATGGCAGGTAAGAGAAAGAAATCAAGTTTTTTAAAGACATGTAATTGAGAAATGGATGATGATTTGAAATAGAAATAAACTACAACAAGAAGGAAGGAAACAAGGGAGCACAATTAAAATTCATTAAGTACCTATTAAGATTTCAGCACTTTCACTCACATTTTGTCCTTTAACCCAAAACTATCATGAGACACCATTTCACAGAGAAATAAAATGAAACTTGGTGAAATCATCTTTTTTGCAACTCTATGATTGATCCAGCACTGAGTAGGGATGCCAGTGAAACCAAGTCACCTTTGAATCCTGGGATCCCTTTCATTTTATCATTCAGGAGAATAAGGAAAAGTGTAATTGAAATAATGATCTCCTCTTCCATTAGGAACATATACCCAATTAAAAAGGCTAGACCATTTTGCAGAATTTAACATATCAATTCCCCCCTGCAATTATGTACCTGTAAGCAATGGAAGAATGATTTGTTTCTTTTTTCACTTTGCTGTCCTGACTTCAAAAGTTAAAGAGTCATTTCAGTTTTTACTAAAAAAGAAAAAGGAGAATTAGAAGGGTAGATAGCTATCTGTATATCGTTCTCTTAATATCTTTGAAAACAAACTTTTTTCCAATAGGAAAATATAAAAGGAATTGAGCAGAAAAAGAAATTTGTAAGACACATACAGAGTCTGTGTGTTTAAAATCACTGGAAAAAGTTTGAGAATAGAAATACCTAGACATAATTTGCAACTTATAAATATAAGCTACTTGTTCAAAATTATAATGTTTAATATTGGCATGAGCTTGGGGAAAAGAAAGCCATTTCATATTCAGGTGGGTGAAGGAAAAGCTGATAGAACACAATGCTTCTCTGCAGGACAATTTGGCACTGTGTACTGGAATTCTTTAAGGTAGGCATAGACCATGACCCATGGATAGAATACAATATATTTGCCCTCTTTTAATAGAAAGGAACTCCCCCCCTCCCCAGGGAATTAAGTATGTCATAGAATCACTAAGAAAACAGAAGTTCAAGGTTGATGTACCAGGGAAAAGTCTCAAAGACACCTTGTAGAACAAGTGATCACCACGGGAGGGCCACTGAGATGATCTGTTAAAGATGAAGGTCACTGCCGTTGCTGGTGACTTCAGTATTGCCACTTCGGCCAACTAGGGATTTCCCTCTTGAATGCCTCTGGCCCATTTCCTTTCTCCAGTCCTGAATTCAAGAACAGCTGTGCATCCCACAGCAAAATTTGAATGATATTCAGAATCCTAAGAGAATTGAATTCTGGTGATCTAAGTCACAGTCTTTTAGGTTTCTCAGTATAAGGAAATGCGTTGGCTGGAGGTTGGTTTGGATAATAATGAGTCACTGCCCTATTTCTGCCACACTAAGACTTTTTACTTTCAGAAATTAGTTTTGAAGAATGATGGTGGATATGCCTAAATATATAGCTTAAAGGATGTTCACTACAATGTGTTTTATACCAGTGGAAAATTGAAAACTCTTTAAATGACAAAAAGGGGTTTGAGTTTAGAAATATTATAGAACCAGTAAAAATGAGACAAGCTGGGTGTGGTGGCATGCACCTGTAATCCCAGCTGCCTGGGAGGCTGAGGCTGGGGATCACGTGAGTCCGTGGGTTTGGGTCTACCTCAGGCAACCTAGCAAGGTCTAGTCTCTAATAAACAAACAAACAAACAAACAAAATAAATAAAATGAGACAATAGTAGAAAAATCTAAGCCTTGAGTTTGGTAATGTGTTTTTATATGAATACCAAAACTACAACCATATGGAAGAAAAAATTGATACGTTGGACTTCATTAAAATTACAAATTTCTGCTCAATGAAGGACTAAAGAGTGAAAAGATAAGGCAAACATTTGTGAATTACATGTGTGATTGAGGATCTGTATCCAGAGTATCTAAAAAACTGTTATAAATCAGAAATAAGAAAAGTAATTCAAGCTAACATTGGACAAAAGATCTGAATATAAACCTCATTATATAATATATACAAATGGCAAGAAACACATAAGATGTTCTACTGCACATATCAGGGAAATAAACATTAAAGCACAAAAGTGTGAAGTACAATTATACACTTTTCAAGAAGGCAAAAATCTAAGTTCTTGGTAATACCAAGTGCTTGTGGGATTTAAAAATGACAAGCTACTTTGGAAAACAATTTTTAGGCTTCTTGAAAATATAAACATACAATATGATCCATCAATCTTAATTCTAGGTATTTACCTAAACAAGTTAAAAGCTTTTGGTCAAACAAAAACCTGTATATCAAATGTTCATAACAGCTAGATTCGCAATTGCCAAAAATTGGAATTATCCAAGATGTCTTTCAATAGGCAAATGAATTAACATTTACTAGAGTATTATTACTAGAGTATATACATATACTACATATAGTATACATATACTAGAGTATTATTCAGTGATTAGTGGAAATGAGTTGTTAAGCAAGGAGGAAATTTAAATATATATATTTTAGTATAGGTATTTCCATGTTTCCAACCACACAGTACTCTGGAAAAGATATGTAAAAATATCAAAAAGAGAGGAAGTAAAGATGAATAGGTAGAAAAAGGTAAATTTTCAGACAGTGAAGCTATTCTGCATGCTACTGTGAACGTAGATACATGATATTATGTTTTTATCACAGTTGTATTGCATATACTGCATGAAACTGTATAACAAAAGCAGTACCAATGTAAACTATGCATCTTATTTAATATTGCACCAATATTGGTTTTCCAGTTTTAAAAATGTATCACATTAATTGAAATGCAATAATTTGGAAAACTGTGTTTTGAGGGGAGGCAGGACTATATAGGAATTAACTGTGCATTCTCCCCAACTTCTTGTAGATCCAAAATGTCCCTTAGAAAGTCTGTTACTTCTTTTAAAATGAGGCTATAGAAGATTTCATTAATGCCATGAAAAAGTGCTCATACTATATTCATTGAATAAAAAAGATAAAAATGTTTATGACATAGCTTTGATTTCATTTGCATGTATGTGGGCACATGGCAATTTATGCACATGTACACACAGTTATGTACTCATGGGCAAGATTTGAACATTAAACCCAAAAACAATAGGAATTGTCTGTGACCTGCAGTGAGGTAGTATTTTTGTTTGCTTCTGAGATTATTTTCCAAAATTTACAATTGCTGAATTTGCTTTTAAAGGTTTTAAATTATTTTCCCCGATTTATTACATCTAGCTATTTTTGAAGCAATATTAGACTTTAATCAGAAATTCAGAAATTTGAGTCTTCATCTTCCTGTCTGTACCCATTCCTCTACCAAAATCCCTTACCTCTGAAGCCTGCAGTGCTGTATTCTCAGTGTAGGGTTAAGAAAAAAAAAAAAAAGAATCTTTCAGAACTTCTCCCATAGCTTCCACATCAGAATTCTCTTCTGCCTACCCAATTTCATCATGCAAAGCTAGGTTTATTTTAAGTAAAATATCCTTTTTCAAAATCTACCAGTAAGTTCATTGTCTATAGGATTCAGATTTACTTGAAATTCAAAACTTTCTCATTTGACCCAATGCACCTCTCCTGGTGTATCTTCTAGGACAATTACCTCCTTTCTGAGTGCGTCCTACAGAGAAGACTTGCTGTTTCCTCAACATTCTACTTGTCACTGTTTCTTCATATTTACCCCATACCTCAAACTTGGAATCTGTTGTTTTGTAACTCATTCCCATATAATCAGTATCTGCAGTTATGGAAATTCTATTCTCCATCAAAGTTTAATCTGTTCTGTGAAACTTTCCTTTTTAAAATCTCCATCAAAATCCAACCATCTCCTTTGTGTTGTCCTAGGACAAGGCTGATCCTCCATTGTAACACTTTTATCATTTCTCTTACATAGTTTGAGTGATACCCACACCTACTTTTCTTGAGAGACCAAAATATTCCTTAGGATAGGAACTGTGTTGCTATATCACCTAAAACACACAATGTGCAGATCTTTGCACAATAAATGACTGTTAAATTGAATTGATTTAAATTACATTAGAAGTCATTTGGAAGTGCTAGCAAAATACCATTAATGGTGTCTGTGTAAGATGCTTTGAATTAAATGTGAGGACAAATACATTAATGCTAACACGCTCTCAAGCAAACACCATGAGCTGTGCAGTGAAGATTATCAAACATCAGCTTCCCTACCTGGGACTTGTGATTAGAATGCCTGATTCTGTATGTTCAGTACACGTACACTTTCCTTATTTGAACCAAAATCAGAAGACTACATCATAAGATCAATGCTAGAAAAAGTGTGAAAGGTATACAGTTTGAGAAGATGTGATCTGAGACCATTTGCGTGTAAGTGCTTGTCTGTGTTACCACAATGAAATGATAGTAAAGGAGGCAGAGGAAATGATGTGTGAATACTTTTTTAACCCATCCCCCACAAAACAAGCTAGGAAGCAACCATGATCTGGATTTTTCTTGTTTTCTAAAATCAAATAACCTTCCTCTAGTAGTGACTATTTTTGTTATATATGAGAACATACAAAATGTGGTTTGAAATCCCTTCAAGAAACTATTAGAATTCCAAGTTCCACTAACGAATTTGTGAAGTGTTTTATTAACAACAATTTTTTTATTTACTAGTAATGCAACACACATCAAATAGCACCATCTATATTGCAGTTATAAGAATCCACCCATTAATTTCTAACATAGAGACGTGCATTAATAAGGAAACTCAAGATGCTGTCCATGGTCCTGATGCTCATATATCACAAGAGCAGCAAAATCCTAGATATAAAAAGCAATAAGAGGAAGAATTCATTGTGTAATATTTGCTTATAAGCATACAGCTTTCCACTTAATTTAAGAAGGAATTTTTGCTTTATTTCTTATTTTTTCTTTTGAACATAAAGTTTTGAACTATATAGATGGCAAGCCACTCATCCCTCTAAATGTTTAAAATCATATATGCGTATATTGCAGTCTTGTTTTATATGAATGAAAAATGATCTTTGTGTAACAATGAAACAATTGATTAGTTCCTCAGAAGATCATGGTAGCTTGCTAAATATCATGTGTGTGTTTTGCTCATTTTATTGGTCCAATTTGTGTATTCAGACAGTTATTCTTTTATATACAGGAAATCAAAAGAAGAACTCACCAGAATATTTACACACAATATGCATACAAAATATATTAATGGTTTTCATCAAAAGAAAATGGCCCACATCCAAAGAACAGGCAACAAGAATTGCTGACAAAGATGTGGAGAGAAAGGAACACTACTACACTGCTGGTGGGAATGTAAACTAGCCCAACCACTATGGAAAGCTGTGTGGAGGACCCTCAAATTAATGAAAATGGAACTACCATTTGACCCAGCAATTGCTCTCTTGGGAATCTACCCAAAAGAGACCTCAATGTGGGTACAAATTGACACCTGTGCTTGGATGTTTACTGCAGCACAATTTATAATTGCAAGGTCATAGAAGCAACCTAAATGCCCCAAAACAGATGACTGGATGAAAAAAAATGTGTTATATATACACAATGGAATATTACTCATCAATTAAAAATGACAAATTTGACGATTTTATAACAACATGGATGTACTTAGAAGAAATCGTATTAGCAGAAACAAGTCAAAAATAAAAAGACAGAAACCAAATGGCTTCACTAATATATGGGATATAGTGGAAAAAAGAATAGATAAAGCCTCGAGGAAAAGTCAAAACAAGCTAAGCACCAAACTGAAGCATACAACTTTGAGCAGGAGGGGAAGGGGGGGGGAATGAAGGGGAGGGTGGGGGACTAAATCCCTGGGATTACAATGTTGTGAAATTTATACATATATATAAACTAATTTCTTTTAAGGCATTTTAAAAACCAGATTATCCCATTCTATACATATAAATAACTATTAGACTTCTTGATAGTTATGTTGTTAGATCAATTATTTTATTAGAATTTATTACAAATGTTGATAAACAATCACTACAATGAAGACAGAACACCAAATAGATAAAATAATTTTAAATCAAACACTTAAATTCAGGAGTTAGTTCTTTTCTCTGTATCCAAATATCCAGGGGAAGGTTAGGTTTGAAAAGTGATACAGAACAGTAAGCACTAAAATTTAGAGGCATGATAGGATCAGCTCTAAGTTTGAATTCTTTCCATCTATCATCTTATGTCACACCTGAAATAGTACCCAAATTCAGTATGTATTTTGTATGTGTGGTCACCTATCTTTTTAGTGACTAGTGTGGTGATACTCATTTACTATCAAGATGTAATGTTGGTGATTAAATTACAGATGACACACCACATCAATTCTTATTAGAGAGAGATGTGCAGGCAGTAAAATGTTTACATTTCAGTAGATGATTGGAGCAATGCTTCCCACCCATTTTTCATTATATTAAACTTGGTGATTATCAGTATGTACTGCAGAGTACACTTGTTCAAGTTACACACGTTTGGCATTTTATTAAGGCAGGATATATATATATATATGTATAATATATAGTCCCATATTAGTACTTCCCTAGGTGGTTGTAAGTATTAAATGAAAATATATATCAGAATGGTTTGTGTATTTTAAAGTTTTATAAAAATAATATGAAGCCTCATAATTATGCAACAACTATTTATTTTGCACCCATTATGTAGGTATTTTTGTAGGCACTAAAGATGAGTTAGCATAAAAAAATTAAAGGTCTCTGTCCTGATGAAGCTTATATTGTTAGTGTGGGGGGGCTGGATAATAAAAGTGAAGTATATAGTATTGCAAGATTCAAAGTCCTTTGCAGAAAGAAAGTACACAGAGAAAAGGGAGAGTAATGTGGATAGACGCTAAGAGTTGACATTTTAAATGGAATGGTACATGTTATAGATGTATTCAGAAAAGGATTTCTGAATTATAACTCATATTTTGCATGCCTTGGTCCAGTTTTCCCAGTACCATTTATTGAAGAGGCTGTCCTTGTTGCAATGTAAGTTTTTTACTCCTTTGTCAAGGATTAGTTGACTACATATGTGTGGTTTTATTTCAGGTCACTAAGTTCTGTTCCATTGGTCTGATTGTCTTTGTAGCAGATTAAAAAAATGAAGGAAAACATAAACAGCTGGGACTACATCAAACTAAAAGCTTCTGTTCAGCAAAAGAGACAACAGAGAAAACAAAACGAAACTCAACCGAATGGGAAAAATTTTTTTCGCTCCATACAAGTGATAAGGGTCTGATAACAAAAATAATAAAGAACTCACATAACTTATCAAAAAAAAAAACCAAAGAAAAAAACAGCTTAAAATGGGGAGAAGAACTAAAAAGACACTTCTCTGAAGAGTAAATACAAATGGTCAACAGACATATGAGAAACTGCTCAACATCACTAGCAATCAGGGAAATGCAAATCAAAACCACAATGAGATACCACCTTAAACCAGTAAGAATGGCCCACATCAAAAAAATGGACAACAACAAGTGCTGGCGGGGATGTGGAAAGGAACACTCTTGAACTACTGATGGGAATGTAAACTGGTCTAACCACTATGGAAAGCTGTGTGGCGGACCCTCAAATTAATGAAAATGGAACTACCATTTGATCCAGCAATTGTTCTTCTGGGAATCTACCCAAAGGAGATCTTGGTGCTTTTGCAAAGGGACACCTGTGCCCGAATGTTTACTGCAGCACTATTTATAATTGCAAGGACATGGAAACAAGCCCCAAATCCCAAAACAGATGACTGAATGAAAAAGATGTGGTACATATACACAATGAAATATTACTTATCAATTGAAAATGACAAATTTGATGATTTTATGATAAAATGGGTGGACTTAGAAGAAATCATATTAGCAGAAACAAGTCAGAAAGAAAAATACAGAAACAAAATGGTTTCACTAATATATGGAACATAGGAAAAATAAACAAAAGGTCAGGAGGAAAAGTCAAAACAGGTTAACAACCAAACTGAAGTACACACCTTGAGATGGGGGGGGCGGGAGAGGGTTTGAACGGTCAGGGAGGGAAGGTGGTGGGTGAACACTGGAGATTACAAAGATATGAAATTTATATATAAATAAATCATTTAATATAAAATATCAGTACAGGAAAAGTCTAGCAAAAAAAAAATGGAATGGTAAGGAAATCCTTTTGAGAAGGTGACTTCTAATGAGTACCCAAAAGATTAAGGAAAGGATTGTTGCAAGAAGATAATCCCATGCAGAAGATACAGCAATTTGTACATCAAGAGCTAGTTTTGTATATTTGAGCGACATTGAAGAGATTAGTATGACTGGAGAAGTAGAAGTGAGGGGAAGAATAATAAGATAATGAGACAGCTATGATTATTACAGTGTAAGTGAACACCTTCTAATTTATACAGTATCTCTGGAGGCAAAATAATCATATAAGCTGGTCTCAATATCTAATGGGATACTCTACTTCTTCACTGAGGATAGCCCATAGAGGTCAAAGGCATATACAAGAGATGAGAAGAGAGCTATTGAACATAAGGTCAGGGATGGTTGTAGTTAGACCAAAGAAATAGCAACAAAAGTATCAAAAATTTGGCAGAACTTAAGTAATGCCTTAAAAAGAACATGTAGAATTTTCTGGTATATTTGGGAAGGAGAAAAGATTTTAAGATGACTTTGGTGTTTATACCTTGTACAACTGAAAGGATGGAGTTGCTATCTAATTAAATGGGAATAATTGAGAAAATCATTTTTGTATGGTGGGAGGGATTAGCACTTTTATTTGACTCGTGAGATCTGAAGTATTAGTCATTTAATTGATGAGATGCAGTTTATTATTTCTATATATGTCTGGAGCCCAAAGGCAATAGCTAGGTTACTGATACAGATTTAAGATCAATTCATATAAGTGGAACTTGTTTATTTAAAAACCTTTTATCACCTAGTTCCAACATATAGACCTGTAAATATCTTTATTCTTGGTTTCTTTTATTTTTCTCTCTTTAGAAATAACATGACATTGGACATTTTTATAATTTTGGGGAAATTTTTAGAATATTTACTTGAATATTAAATGCTATGAATTAAAAAATATTGAAAGCCTATGCATGACTTTATATTTCTCCAGAGAGGATTTATCCCAACTTATGTAGGCCAATAGCACAGTGACTAGTCAGGTTCAATCTCTCTTGATCATCGCTGACAGTTGAAAACTCAGTGCTGCTTTTCAAAGGTTTTCTGCTGAAGTTGTAGGTCCCTAAAGCATTCACCACTAGAAACTGGAAAAAGTCTTATAGGGTTAACCAGACATGAACTTGAGCTTCATTCAGTCTCTGCCAAGTGTCTCTTGTGATAGTGTCTCTTTCTACTAGAAATGACACCTTGGAAACACAATGACTAAATTCGTTTTTAAATAAAATTTTAGTGAAGTGTTATTATTTTTGTTATTGATGTTTTAGCACTTTAAGATCTCTCTCTTCAGGCATTATCTTTACAGCTCTCCAACCAGCCCCCAGTTTTCTCAGAATTGACAAAACGGCAAAAGTAAATGATTTCTTTTGCCCCATGTTTTATAATTTAACTGCCCAATATCATTCCTGCTATATTTTTGGTATTTATGTTTCTTACTCCCCAAACAATTAGTAAATAATTGAACATGGAACTCCAGTAGGTACACATTCCTTTGGGATTCTTCTAATAATTTCCTTTTCTCCATCAGAAAACCCGAGAAAGTGTCAGTTTTTAAAGTTTCATTCATGAGTTAAACCCAAAAGAATTTCAATATGGGTGAGATTTAAATATGAATAAGATCATAAAAGTTCTTAAAACCAAAACATTTAGTTTCTTGTGACTACTGTATTGATTAGTATCTTGGTAGTATCTGAAACAGGATAGTCAAGCAGAGATGACTCAGAATAGTTGAACTAAGAGTGTTCATAAAAAGATCATTGTTTATATGCACAGTGCCATGTCCTGGGACTAAAACACTCAAAGGTATTGTCATCATCCACTAGCAGAGGCAAATAGAATGATTACTAGAAGCTGGAGGCAAAGAGGGCTACCAGCTTACAGGTAGCTTACTATGACCACATGAGGAGGTCATCATAGTGCTCCAGCCTTTATTTTGTCTATGTTCCCCGGTGGGAAGCCAGAAAGCAAGGTAACCCATCAAAGTCATTTTTACAGGTCACTTTCCAGCACAACACATCTCTCTCTTCCTTTCCAGAATTGATCAATGACTCTAAAATGAATGTATATGCAATATTTCAGAGACCATAAAAAATACAGCATGCCTTAGCATTACTCATACAACTTTGTAAGTTCATTTAATACAACTCTGATACCAAAGTTGATAAAACTGTAAAGAAAAATTGAACTTAACAACATACTTAATGAGCCTGTCCTGAAGACAAGCTATCAAGTATTTCCTCTTATAAGAATGCTTCATATTCTTGTAATAATATAACTTTACATGTATGCAACACAGAAAACAGTTTGAAGTACTTCACTGATAGTAGATATTAGAAAACAAAATGACATGAGAGGTTAGGAATCAACTTGCTTTAATCTAGTCCATTTTACAGGAGCTTAATCCAAAACTTTCATTTTTCTCATATTTTACTTTAGATGTCTTAAGTTTTTAGAAAGAAGTTTTATCTCAATTCATAATTCACATGTAACTGATATTATAATATGATTTCACTGTAAATATTAATAGAGAAATTAAAATGTCAGTAGACATGGAGACTGAGCAGGGTACCTCAGAATGACCAGAAAATGATTAATACATGATTGATTTTGTAAAAATTCAAAACCCTGACTCAAAAAACCACACTGACATACATGATGACTGCTTTTAGAATAGACTCTAGCAAGAGGGGAGAGGTCTAGAATGGAACTCATTGTCCTTTGCACACCCACTCCTGTTTTCCTGCATGCATTTAAAATCTATAACAAAGATATCATAATTCTCCAATGATTCCAAAACAAAACATTGAAATGATGTATTCATCCAAGGTTTAGTCAAGAATCATTAAGCCGCACAAACTATCCATAGATAAAGGCAAATGAACTGAGTGGGTCTCCTAAACTTTTTAGTTTGAAAAGTCTCATGGAAAAGTTAGCAGTGGCCTAAGTCCTAGAAATAGTTTTGCTTTGGAGCTATTGAAATCCTAGAAAGACAACACCACATCCTCTCTGAGTACAAGTGTGTGTGGGAGTGTACCCCAGGGAAGGTTTTCTCCCCTTTTGCAAATTAAATAAGAACCACATTCACTTTATCTCTGAAATAGTTCTTGGAAAATCATTCTCTATTCTTGCTGTAATAGCCTCAATTGAGGACATATTACCTTCTATTTGGTTTATTGCAATTGCTTCTTCATGTTCTAGCCTCCAATTTCCTCTACCTAAAACCCACCCTCCCAGTTATTGCCATATTATTTTTCCTGGAGTATAGTACCCACCCCCTCTGCTATTTGACCTCTTCACCTACTCTCTACTCTAAGCTACAGTAAGAGTTTACATTTTCCTTCCTGGAAAGCACCTCCTTTCTCATCTGTCATTTCCTCCTTATAGCACTTGTCATTTTCTCAAATCTGAACTGGAAGTAAATACCTCTATGTTTCTCCCACAATTAAGTTTTTTTTTTTTTTCGTATTTGTTAGTATATAAGACAGTCAGTTTTGTTTTATCTCCATTATTTGACTGCAAGCTTTCTGAGGATTCTGATCATATCAGTTATTTCTTTATCTATCTGTGTGTCTTATAACAACTGCAATAATGTTTTTAAAATTGAACTACACAACCATCCCCTGAATACTAGAGCAGACTAGAGTTAAAATTCTAATAGGCTTTGGTGTTTAAAAATGTGGGTGACTGTGCAGTGACACTAGAAAAGCACTAAGCTTGTCTTTTATTAGATTCAGTGATTAAAGGTACATTTAAGTGAAAGCAGCAAGAATTACAAATTTTATTCACATAAGTGAATATAAGACAATTTTGCTGCAAACATTTTAGCAGTTTCATATGTTCCCAGATCTCCATTGAGTTCTATCATAAATATGCCCTCTAGTAGTTAGATATTACATGTGGAAATCAAATTCTGGAAGCAAAATGCTTCTTTTTTAAAAAAAAATGTAATCTGCTAGTTTATTTCATGTAAAAAACACTCATGCAGAGTATTTTTAAAAACACAAACTCCCTCACCTAAAAACAATCCATTTCTTCCCCACGTAGAGCTGTCAGAAAGAAGGAGAGTTTCGGTAAACTGCATGTCACTATCAGCCAATGATAGCCAGTGATTTGTTCTGAATCCAAAGGCTAAACCAAATCTCATGCTGCTGTATGTCAGATACAATTGGTCCACAGTCAAAGTTTTACAGCTCAGACAGGGCACACTTTATCCTTCAGGCTGCTACTTAAGATAGCCACGACCCTGAAGAGAACCAGTCAACAAAACAGACAGACAAGAGGATGTGATTTGTATGCAACTCTAAGCCAGCTCATGTCACCTCTGACCTACAGGTCAGCTGGCAAATGACAGCAGGGTGCATGCACCTGATCAGACAGAATATTCTCATTATAAAGCCTGGGAAGAGAGGCAACTTCTCTGTGTTTACACATAGACCAGATGCAATCTACCTAGGAAATGAGCAAGAACACACACACACACACACACACACACACATAACTGAGTGGTTTTGCTTAACAAGAAGATGTGACCAACATCTAAGTATCAAATACAATTTTAAATCAATCATTTATCCTGATAAAGTTGGCTGAACACAAGATGATTATACAAAGGGAAGTTTATCAAAGGCTAGAGACTGTTTATTTCATCACAAATGAGTCCGCCAGAGGAAGCCAAGCTGGAATGAGTCATTCTGATTGAACTGCAAAGAGGCAACTTGATCAAATAGACTTGGCCATGATCATTGTTAGAATAGCTTTTGGTTAAGTGTGAGTTTTCTATGGTAGTGAAAGTCTCCTTTATAAGAAAAAGAGCTCCTTTATAAGATGACTGGAGGTGGCAAAAAGTTCGTATTTTACAGAGAAACCCAGATTACCAAGATAATCTGCATTGGGATGAGAATGACTCTGGAAGAGGTAGACCAAGTTGAGTCTTAAGAACAAGGAAGAGAGGACTGTCTCGGATTATTGGAAGTAACTTTGCCTGAGGTCAGCAGAATACAGGTGTGACCTTTGGAGGTTCCTGTGAGAGCACTGATTCTGAAAGTAGTGTCTTCAATACCCTGGAGGTTCTTTAGGAAACTGTTCTGACAGACCATGCCCTAAAATATTACCATCCAAGCTGTCATATTTCTCACATAAAAATGTATCCCCACAAAGTTGGCCTGTCAAATGGGCATTAATCTTATTTGTTAACTACTCAAGTGAAAAAGGACTCATTTATATACGTATGTCTCTACAGAAGTGAACAACATCTTATCCTAAACAATATACTTACACCCACAAACTATGAGGTGATGAATACATCACGTAGACAGGATCCCTGAGAAGTTTAAAGGTAGCACCAGTCAACAGTGTTCAGGAGGGAAGGGTTTGTGGTCAACATGGGGGAGGAAAGAGTACAGAGGACCATGGTGATGGGTCATGCAAGATGTGGTGGTGGGAGATATATGAGAACTGCACCTGAGGGAGAGATCAAACCTTGGACAAAGTGAGCAACAAAGTGGGAAAATAAAAAAAGTAAAAATAAAAAAATAAGTTTTGTTTAATAAAAAAAAACAAGTCCCTTTAGTAACATGCAAAGGGTTAAGTAACTCAACTTTCAGTTAATGTGTTACCTTCTCTTTAAGTTCACAATTTCATAGATGCTACTTTGTTTGTCTTTCTGTCCCCAACAAGTAGAACATGGCTTGGTGACTCTGAAACAGATCTAGGCTTGAAGGTATGGTAATGACCTACAATGAAACCCAGTCCTGCTCTTCACTAATGTGAAGCAGGCTTGAATTCCTTCTCTTTAATATTTGCTTTACATTTAGAATTCTTTTTCCCTTAGACCTACCATTTTATATTTATTATCATTAAATTTTAGCTTTTTGTTTTTTTAAAAAATTGGATAGAAGCAAGGGAAAAGAGAGATAACAGTAAACTCATAAATAAGTGAGAAAACTTAAGGTAGTGATGTAGAACCATTTGGTAATAAATCCATTTTCTCTATTCTCCTCATTGTCTCATGGTGTTTTTTGGTATTCAATTAAATTTTAGTTTCAGATAAACATCCCATAAATATTCAAATTTAACAAGATATCAGTGTTTAATCTGGCAAACCTATGTCAATATCAACAAACAATCCAAAATCTTGTGTAATTTGGTTTATCTTGTGTAATTTGGTAAGTGTAATTTGGTTTTCTCTTGCAACTGTCCTCTTGTTTTCCGTAAGTGGATTTTATTATTTTATCTTTATTTTCATTGTTTGATTATACAGTTACCTTTGAAAACAAATAACCACAGAGCATTTGGGGCAAATAGAATATGACTCAGAAATTAAAAAGAAATACAGTGTTTGAACACTTCTTCCTCCCTCTCAACAATCTTTGACTTGATAAATATCCCCAGGGCACAAGAGAGGCAATGCTAGTCATTAGCACTTTCTTAGCTACACATCATTTTATATGTTCTTCATATTGCTGGGGTTGGAAGTCTGCAAACTATATTTCCCAGTTCCTTTGACTTAGTTTGCTCTTAGATTTATGTCAGTGGGATGTGCTTCTTCACTGGAAGGTGCAGGGAAGGGAAATCGTTTTTCCCTTTCCATCAGTTTCTAGTGCTGGAATTGTGGGTGACTGGGAGTGACTGAAAATGGCTATGGACTCTAGCAGCAAACACACTAATTTCAGCAGCTCCATAGGAGGTCAGATGCTTGGTTTCTTTGCCCAGTGACAGTACTGTGATTCCAACAGCAGCAGAAACCATGGCTTCAGGTCACTCAGCAGCGAGTGTGGGCTGAAGGCCATCATCTTAGATATGATGGAGCTTCTTAATCTTGAAGGAAACATTTTTCCTATGCTTTGTATTTTTTTAGCTCCCGCTCATACATTTATTGCTCTTTCATTTTCCCAACGACTAGTTTGTGATCCAAGCTATTGAATGAGGGATATTTGAGTTACTTGGAGTGATTTCTGTTTTTGTGCTTGGATATTGATTCAAGTATTTGGTGAGGGAAAGTTTGAGAAGGCTTCCTCTACAACGTCAGTGTCAACCTGGGTCTCCTTTATAGACATGTCTTACAAAAATATAGGAAAATGTGACCGTGTTAGCAGGCAGAATGAAAGACATCCAGGACCGCTCACATCTGCCTACTCTAAGTGAGACAGAAGAGATGATCTACGATGGCCGCTCATGGATGCCTGTATCCATGGAGGTACTTCTTCACTGATACTGGAAGGGGGGTGAGACCCCCCTAAATCTGATGCCAGAACCATAAGTTAAACCAGCAAAACAACAAGACATGGGATTGGAGAAGACAGCCTCCTACACAAAAGCATGGACAGACCACAAATAAAAATAAACTGGCCACCCAATGCAACTTTAAGACTGAAAACCTACCAGCAAGTTTCGCCTGGTTCCAGCAACACAGTCCCTCGCCCAATGAAAGGACACTGCCACAGGAAAGAAAGACTAATGGGCTTAATACAGACTCTAAATAAAGGCAAACAATAAAGACAGGGGTTTGAGTGAATGGAGGGGGTGCCAGAGGGAGGAGGGAAGAGGAGGTATGCCAAAAATTGTTTACTGAGGTTGTGATTTAATGAATAAAAAAAGTGGATTCTGCCATCCACCACAAAGAGAAAAAACATACTCTCAGTAGCTAAGCTCTTCAATAAAAAAGAAATTTAATGCAATTAGTGTGTGATGCAGAGAAGAGAAAGACTAGATTTACAGTAGTTTCCCTATGAAATCCTCAAAGCAGACCATCTCCTGTGGGTAAATACTCAACCAAACAAGGCTGGCCCAAAACAGGTTCACTAAGGCATCTTCTGGGGGGTATGGGGTGGGGGACAGAGGTAATGGGCAGCAGCCAGATAAGTCTGGAAGGAAAAGAGCAAAACCAAAATGCAAGTACAGGTCTCTCACCCACATCTCTTATAAGTGGCTCCTTCAGGTCCCTGAAGAAAGCCCAAGGCCGATAAGCAAGCACAGCTACTTCCCATCTCTGCTCATGTGTCTCTCCACAGAACAAGGCTCTTCTTAACCTCAAAGTCCTTTTAGTTCAGTGATTTTACAGTCACATCTAGAATATAGACTAAATAGGAACCAAATTCCTACCAAAAGAGTCTATTTATATGGCAGGCAGGAAAGAAACATTTATGATCAAATTTTCTATGCTTAGATATCCATGAATAATGCCTGAACAGACTGTCAGGACTGGTAATACATGTAATAAGGGAGAGACAATGGTGCTCAGACATCATTAATAAGCTGAAATTGTTTTCTATGAGATTCTATTAGGAGGGAAACTTATTGACATGTTATCTATATTTTATATCATTATTCTGTTGAATTGATAGGTTTGCATCTCTGTTCCTGGATGAATTGAAACCTTAAGTAATATAAGGTTTTCATGCTACCATTTAATTTAATCTGCATTTTATTATGCTGTAGTCAAGACACACTAATTATATTTTCTTTTCTTGAAATTTTGGTCTGTTTGCTTTTTAACTTTTCGTACTTGGAAAGAGGAATGCATGTGAATTCTTTCTTAACATCCCACATATTTCTGCAGTTAATTAATCATTAGCCTTCTACCCCAAGATCCTCCTTTTCTTTAGTGAAGAAATTTCAGTTTCTTTGACCTTTAGGCCGGGTTGTTTCCATCAGGTGTGTGGTGCTCTGAACTGGATGTAACTGACATAAGCTTGGCTGTCTTCTAACTTCCACAATTAGAGCTAAGGCTTTTTTCATCCTGTTAAGGATGTCACCTCCTCACGAGTCAAGGAAAAGAAGTAAAAGAAGTGCTGCCTAAGATATTATGTAACATAAAAAAAGACTGCTTTAAAAAAAAAAAGACAAAAATTTGTATGGTGAATATATGACCATACAAAATATAAAATATGAATAGGGCTAGAATTTAAACAGAACGATTAGTCTGACATCATAAAATTTTTTCCAAGTGATAGCCAAAATCAGATTGCCAACATTAGCTTAGTTTAAGCACCATATTATATTTTTTTAATGCAGAATTACTGTAAACTAACTCTATAAGGTCATATAAGTTAAATAGACTCAGAAAATGTCAAGAAATATGGCTTGAATTAAAGCTGGAACTGAAACAAATGACTAAGAGTTGGTTGCTGGTTTTGTCATTTTCTCCATGAATCACTATAAAATTTAAATATTTAAAATCAAAGAAACAGTAAATAACTCTCCCCCATCCTGCTCCATAAGTTAACCAGATGTCTAATGTTCATTCCTGTATCAGATTTTTTTGCAGTTCCTGGCTGAGGGTTATGAACATGGTAGGTATTTAATTAATTAATTTGATTAATTAAAAATAATTATTATATAATGGAATAGAAATGTATTTTGAGATAGCATTTAAACATAATAACAATGATAGTTTTAAAAATACCTGATTAAGACATTTTTAAAATACCTAATTAAGAACACTTGATGGTTTGACAAAAATGATTGTTTATGACAAAATCTTATCAGTGCTTTATATTATAGCAAAATCTTAATATATATTATAAAAAGCTACATATGTAATATTTATCCCTAATATAGTTTATTTTTCAAGTATATTTAAGTGAGTGAATTTTAAATTTTATAATGTCTATACAAGTGCGGAATTTTTGTGATTTTTTCCAGATCCTGGTGGAGTTAATAGTGTTAATATTTTTTAGATAAATATTAGGTAGCTTTGTATATTATAGAATAATTTTTATATTGTTGACCTGATTCAGTTTAGTTAATCTTCTAAGGTTACTAATTAGAAGTCACTGAATAATAATCTTGTAGAAATTCTTTTGAATAATTGTAATATTGGACTAAACGCAAAGGACAGAAATTAGAAATGCTGGAAGTCACGGTATACAGGAATATTTTGAATGAATAAAATATTTACTTTATTTTATTTTGTTTTTATTTTCCTAATTGATTGCACATGTATAGTTTTTTACATTGTTGTATACCCTGAGATTTTCCCACCGCCTTGTCACCTGTGAACCCTCCTCTTTATCTCTTGTGCTCATTCCTCCCTGCTTTTACTCTCCTTTGCTTTATACTTTAGTTCTGCTGTCATTTTGCTAGTTTTTAGTTTTCCTTGTTTCCCCTATATCTCACACATAGGTGGGATCATCCAGTATTTCTCTTTTTCTTTCTGGCTTATTTCTGCTAATATGATTCCTTCTAGGTCTATACATGTTATCACAAATGTAAAAGTTTGTCTTTTTTGATTGTTGAATAATATTCCATTCTGTAAATATACACAGTTTTCTGATGCATTTATCTGTTTCAGGACATTTGGGTGGTTTCCATATCTTGACAGTTGTGAATAGTTCTGCCATAAACATCCAAGTACAGGTGTCCTTTTAAATTAGTGTTTTGGTGTCCTTTGGGTAAACTCCCAGAAGTGGGATTGATGAATGGGATTGCTGCAGTTCCAGTTTCAGTAGCTTGAGGGTCCTCCACACAGCCTTCCATACTGGCTGAACCAATTTGCATTCCCACCAGCAGAGTAAAAGCATTCCTTTCTCTCCACATCTACGCCAGCACTTGTTATTGCTCGTTTTTATTGATATGGACCATTCTTACAGGTGTAAGATGCTATCTCATTGTGGTTTTGATTTGCATTTCTCTGATTATTAGTGATATTGAGCATTTTTTCATATGCTTATCGACCATTTGTACGTCTTCTTTGAAGAAGTGTCTTTTTAGTCCTCCCATTTTCGGAATTTTTGCCTTGTTTTTTTAAGTTGTATGAGTTCTTTGTGGAACTTTGCTATCTGACCCTTATCATTTGTATGGAGAGCATTTTTTCCGCCCATTCAGTTGGTGTCTCTTTGTCTTGATTATTATCTCTTTAGCTTTGCAGAAACTTTTCAGTTTGATGTAGTCCCAGCTGTTTATATTTTTCCTTCAGTTTTTAAGCATCTGTACATGTGTTCTGAAAGAGGTTTCTGACGTGTAAGTCTTCACATGTTTTCCTCTATGGTTTCAGGTCTTACATCCAAGTCTTTTATCCATTTTGAGTTGGTTTTTGTACATGGTGTGAGGGTTTCATCTAGATTTCTTCTTCTTCTTCTTCTTCTTCTTCTTCTTCTTCTTCTTCTTCTTCTTCTTCTTCTTCTTCTTCTTCTTCTTCTTCTTCTTCTTCTTCTTCTTCTTCTTCTTCTTCTTCTGCTTCTGCTTCTTCCTCTTCCTCTTTTTTCTTCTTCCTTTTTTTTTGCATATAGTGGTCCAATTTTCCCAGCACCATTTATTGAAGAGATAATCCTTGTCCCAATGTATATTTTTTGCTCCTTTGTCATAGAGTAGCTAACTACATATGTGGGGCTTTATTTCTGGAGTTTCAATTCTTTTCCATTGACCTGTATGTCTGTTTTTGTTCCAGTACCATGCTGTCTTAATTATTATGGCTTTGTAGTACAATTTAAAGTCTGGGAGTGTAATATCTCCACTTTCTCTCCTCTTAGCTCTAGTTATTCAAGGTTTTTAATTGTCTAATGAATTTAAGTAATCATTATTCAATTTCTTTGAAGAATGACATTGAGGTTTTTATTGGAATTGCATTGAGTCTAGATTGCTTTTTGTATGATGGCCATTTGACAATGTTAATTCTTTCAATTCACGAGCAGGGAGCGTCTGTCCATTTCTTTGTGCCTTCTATTTTTTTATACAATGTTTTATAATTGTCTTTGTATAAGTCTTTCACACTTATGCTGTTTATTCCCAGGTATTTAATTTTCATTGGAACAATTGTGATTTTTTTTTTTTGCATATAAGAAGGCTACTGATTTTTGTGCATCAATTTTGTAGCTTGATACCTTACTCAACTGGTTCATTATTTTCATTGGGTTTTCTGTAGAATTCTTAGAATTCTCTCTACATATAATCATGACATTGGCAAATAAAGATAGTTTTACTTCCTTCCCTGTTGGATTCTTTATATGTCCATTTCTTGCCTAATTGTTCTAGCAAGGACTTCTAGAACTATATTAAAAAATAGTGGTGTGAAAAGTAAAAGAAAAACAGTGATGTGAGTGGATAGCCTTGTCTTGTTCCAGATCTCAGAGGGATGGCTTTCAGTTTTTCTCTGCTGTGAGTTTGTCATATATTGATTTTATTACATTACGGCACATTCCTTTTTCCTCCAGAATTTTGAGAGCCTTGATATGATATTGATATGGTATTTGCAACTATTGATATGATATTGTGATTTTTTGTTTTCTTTTTGTTGATGTGTTGGATTACAAGAATTGATTTTTGGGTGTTGAACCGTCCTGGTTTCCCTGGGATAAATCTCACTTGATCAAGTGTACTATCTTTTTGATGCATTGTTGGATTCTATTTGCTAGGATATTGATAATTGTGAGATTGACCTGTAGTTTTCTTTCTTTGTGTTATCTTTGTTTGGTTTTAGTATTAATATGATATTGACTTTGTATAATGTACTTGGTAGTATCAGGGATATTTTGGATTATGGTTTCTTTTTCTATACTTTACCCCCTCCTCCCTCCTTCCACCTTTCTTTCTTTCTACATTCACTGAGTTGATCAATTGGAGAATTTTAATATTATAAATTCAACACTACTTATGTGTGCCAACTATTAATTTATATCTAATAGGAGTAATGAGCAATGCTCTGTGTCAGATTTGCATCAAGGTTGTATTCTTTAATGGCTATGAATTCTGAGTATGTTATTTAATCCGTGAATTTCAGTTTTGTCATGTGAAAAAAATACAGAAATTAGTACCACCCAGATGTAATGGTAAGATTAGGGTAATATACACAAACTTCTTAACACTAGCTTAGACACAAACCTTCTGTTTCTTATGTCCCTGTACTTCAAGTGCTGGAGATAACTAAGATAAAGTTCCTTCTCTGCTTTGACTTTTCACCTATATAGTAATAAATTGTTGGAGAATCTTAAAAATTTATTCCAGCTGCAAAATCTTTGAATATGGAAACCTTTATCTCTGAATGGGTACTCATGTCATGTGGGTCCCTGCATCATCAACTGGCCTTTTGTGACCAACGCACAGATGAGCTTGTTAGAGGATAGTTGCACAAACCAAAGCCTGAGAAGGTGGCTCACATTTCAGACCTGGGCTTGTGAAAACCATTGTAATTTTAACAAACCCAGAATAGTTTCACAATTTGACTCAATATAAGATTAGTCATCAAAAACAATCCAGAAAACATTAAATAACAAAAGCAGCAATGGCAGTAACCTTGTCTAAGAATATTGCAGAGAATAACTCAAGAGAAATTCTCTTATTGGTGCATTGAGTGGCAATAATTAGAACTTCATCCAAAGCAGTTAATGTGGTACAATTCCTTTTGGGTATATAAAGCATCTGATTATTTCATCAAGAATGTGAAGAAAAGAAAAAAGATGTGATGGGATTGAGATGTTGAGATTTAGGAGTTTCTTTTAGCTCTCCCAATTTATTATTGCCCTAAATTCTAAAGAATTTCTCATCAAAGGAACTCGCAAACATCCCACAGAATTGTGTATATGCTTGCTTTTTTTTCATTGTTATAACATTTATTTATGATGCTCTGTGTATGATTTAGGGGGATAGGTTCATTCTTTCTCAGATATATGTCACCACACTCTTGATTCTTTTTTGGTACTGTACAGAAAGAACTCAATTTATGTTCGTTGATTAAACAAAAACTATGAGTAAAATTTTATGTGGAAGACACTAATAGTTTCTAGGTTAAAGTCTGAAAAGTAATAATTTTCAACCACATGAGATGAGTGAGGGAATAACATTTATTTCTTTATTTAGTATAGCTTTTTGTAATAAGAAACATATATTTTGCACACTTGCACAACATGAAAAGTAACGGAAGGAACTCTTTTCAAGATTAAATCTTTGGTTTGAAAAATGAGCTTAAAACTTTGAGCAAAATGGTCCAACTCCTCAAAGATATAGTTTTGAATAAAATGAGCAGCTTGAGTTTTTAAACTATAGAATATGTGAAAGTCCTGAAAAATATCAGAATTTATTTAAATCATGAGTAACACTAATGATTCATTTTTGTTTTGAAAGTGCTTTTCAGTAGTCATACCTTAAAGATTTGCAGGTACTCTGGTCATGTAGCTATTATGATCATGCAGATGGGGTACAACACAGTTCTTTCTTTCTCTCAAGATTCAGTCATTGAGCAGCCTCTCCCAACTCAGAGAGCCTTTCTTCAAATGACATCCGTCTGTTCCTCCTTGACGCCGCAGAACAAAACCACATTGCATCAAACTTGATGCTTGGGAAGCCACTGAAAACTCTCCGGATTTCCACCCCCAGTCTGAAGAGCAAGACTTAATAATTAAGACAAATAAAAGCAAGATTAGAGTTACTTTCTGGGACCCTGACAGCTACAAAGATGGTTTTTAGTCAGGGTAAAATGTGCTTTGGGGTTTAGGGTTTCCTTATTTCCTTTCACTCGTTCAAAATGAGTGAATACATATGTAAGTCAAACATCCATAAGAATTCGTATGTAAATAAAAAAAATATAGCCTTCAGAGAAAGAAAAGAGCAGTAAGAAAGGCAAGCCAGTACTCTAGGGCTTTGTGAACAAGGGAGGGAAGGATTTCTTTGTCCCTCAACAAAACGTAAGCCTGCCGGTGAAAGGAAGGAGACAGAGGCGAGTTTTTGCTAAAAGCCAGCTGCACGTAACTGACCCACAGAGGAAAGCCTGACTCTCTCTTTGGAGCTCTTTAGCTCTGTAACATGGGTCCTACGTGCATGCAGGGCACCTGTATCAGTTCGTGTTAAAACAAAAGGGAGAACAATACCAGCCATCAGAATTGCATTGGGAGCTATTTCTGGTGGGTTCCACTGCTGTTTCCTTAGGAGAACAGAAAACAAGCAAATTATGTCTCTAATAAGCTTTTGGGTCTTTGTTCCAGTACTGCTGGCTGCCCACCAGAGGAGAGTGCACTTCCTTCTCTTAACCTCTCGGATGTGTGCCCTCCATGTGCACTTCCAAGCTCCCCATGGACACGGGTTTAAGTATGAACAAAACTGGCACCGCTTGAGCAAAATATCAATCATCCTTTGAAGCTGGCAGCCTCTCACTAAAATGTTTGTATGGATGTTGCCTTACTTATGACAATCCACATCCTGCATATGCACAGCCCCTGATGTGGCTATGTAGGGGGTGCGAGGTTCTGTGAATTATTCACAAACAGTAAGTCAATAATTTGCAAATGATGGATATTGACGTTTTTAAGATTCTGAGCAGTAAAGACAGCTAATCACCATCTTGTACCTCCATCAAAAATATGAAAGAGAATGGCAATAGTGAAGGTATTGCATTCTTCTCATGTTACTGACATGTCATTTGCTATCCAGTTATTGTTAGGTTTCAAATATGTGAATGAGGCATTTCTTCCAGTAGAGTTAATGTTAAGTTCTGGATTGAAATGCAAGTCAAATGTTTTACATTAATTTTTCTTCTTCTCTTCAGTAATACATTATTAGCTTTTTATGACCTAAAAGTTAAGCCCATTTGCATAAATATCATAGAGCCTAAAAAAAATTAATTTTCTAGAAGGCAATCCTTATGGCAATTACTTGATGCTTCATTTGTTTGCAGATGGTACTAATTTTCTGGTCACAATTTGGAATAAAAAATACAAATCTATTTTTGCATGACTTTAGATTTTTAAAAAATTTCAACTTACCATTTAACATGGCATGAAAAAGCTGTCATTTGTCACACATTAATTAATTGAAATGGTAATGAAAACTTTAATAGCTTCAAAGAGTTCCTTTAAACAAGGGAAAACAAAAAAAGTGAGATAAAATACAATTCCCATAAAGGGAAGAATATACTCACAAACAAGCCCACATCAAGTACTAGCCAACATATGAAAAAAATCATCCAGGGTTCAAAGACACAGTTAAGAGTAACATTATTCCAAAGGTAATTGTTCCCCAGGCTTTCTGGGGTGGGAGAAAAATCCTATAGTAACTTTCAGTAGGAATTTCACTGACTCTATCACCACTTGGAAGTCTTCTCACTCTTAATTCAGTGAATAGAAAAGGCAGCTTACTTTCTAAATATCACACCTGCAGTCTTCCACCGTTGGGAATCATTCAATTCATTGGTAAACACAACCCACATACATCAAAAGTTTCCACTTTTTCCAGTTCTTTTCAACACCAAGTTTCCTCCCCTCTCCCCAGGCTCCTTGCAGCTATCTGGGGAATCTTTCACTTTTTGTCCTTTCCCGACCCTTCGGGACCACATTTTCTTTTCTCATGCAGGCCATCTGCTCTCAAGGAAGGTAAAACTTCTGCTAGGAAAACAATCAGCATCCCTGGCAATTAGTTGCTTTTGTGCCTTACTCTTTCAGCCGTAGCCTATGAAGACATAGATTGTGCAAATCACAATTCAAATTATGATAGCAGTTTAAAAATAGTTTGTAATTGATACATTTCTGGCCCCAGCCTCCCCCTTTATCCTGCTAGTGGTACAATCTTCTTGCTCTTGACAGAAGTCTTTCTAAAGCTCTGCTCAAGCCTCACTAAGCAGCTGTGAGTTAGGTCATTTTCCCAGGAGTTTTACATGTGGAAAACTGGGCATTAGTAAGGCCTCAGAAAGACACCATCTGGCCTGAGTGAAAAAAAAGATCATGACACTTCCTGTGGTACCAACAGACCCTGATGAACCAGAAAGGAATTCAGCCCTGGACTGTGATCCAATAGAGACCGGCCCCACAATCACCTCCGTGACAGGCAACTCCATTCATCTTAGCAGTTATCTCATAGCACAATAGACTTTTGTGCCATGCTGTTTACTGAAGGCGGAGTAAAACCCATTTTGATTTTTGTGTTCGGTCTCAGTGCCTGGAAGACATACCACATCAGGAGAGAGTGCACTGCACAAAGAACAATTCTTTCTATTCCCATTCAAACTTCTCCATATCCCTCCCACTGTACATGGGATGCGAGAATAAAATGCTGGACTCTTCAGAAGCTGCAAAATAGGCCCTCTCCTGAAACCAAGAACTGACTTTACTTTCCCACTTTCAATGAAAAAAGTTGTAATATTTTCAGTTCAACGGTCTTTTTTTGGCATAAAAATGGAAATTAAAACGTATATGAATTCTTATGGGAGGGTCTTGGTTCTAGCCTCTCTGGTAGGTGTTAGGGTATTGAAAGAATCTGTTAAAAACTCCAGCATCTACCTAACAACAAACTGGATTTTCTTTTTTTCAAAGAAAGAAGTGTCTGACCAGAGCAACGTGAAACTGGCAGTCGATGACACCTTTCATTGCCTGTTTATGACAATTTACAGTCATTTCAGGTTCCCTATTTTAGAGGCTAGAAATTGGGAAAGTCTAGTTAACAACAGCAAAGCCTTAATTCTTGTTTTTTCTCTTTCACTGAGTGTATTAGAAAAGCAAACAACAACAAAGAAACCACTTAATTAATTCATTACCTACAACTGTATATGTGTGTGTGTGTGCATGCGTGTGCACATGGGTATGCTTTTTAAACACGAAATAAGATTTACTTGGAAATCCTGATGTGGCAACTCAGAAGCCATGGTACTTCCCCATGTGGTTTCTATACTACCTTAAGCACAATGAAGAGGATGTAAGTATGATGGCAAGAGTCCTTCTTGACTCTCAGAGCTCCCTTCTCAAGTCCAAGCAGATTCTTCCTCAGGACCTACCTTCTTTTTAAAACCTTCTTGTCCTCCTATGATACCAAATCTCATTTTGTCTGCCATTGGGGGTTTCAAAGACCTGACAGAGTCTGGAATCCTCCCCCATTGATGGACTCTTAATAGAAGTAATACCATCATACAGAGGAAACTTGGAGGTTGAAGCAAATGACCAACGCCCATCATTTCTCCTATTCTCACACTTAAGCTTGGGGAGAGGTATAGGAAGACTGGTTTTCCAAATAAATCTTCTGCTGCCAGGTATTTGAAGAGTGGAACCCCTCCGCCTCCACCCTCACCCCCCAAAAAAAAAACACCAACAGAGAAAGAGTAGACTTTAACGAAGGAAGATATTTTCCTGATACTGATTGCTTGATGGAAATGATGTCTCTCTATTGTGGGACAACATAGCTGCAACTCATTTCCTCACATGTGTGTTTAAACCTAATTCCAGATTATATAGGTGGAACTTTCACTGCTGATGTCATTTATCAAGTGGTCATGGAGAGAAGTTCAAAAGCACAACCTTTATCAGTCATCATCAGTGAATTTTCTCTGAATTCTTTAACCACAGATACCATGACTGTGAAATCTCTGTCTTTATGTATAGTGCCTCCATGTAATAATGAACTTATCTGCCAGTGCTGGCTTGGTTAGTGATGGAGTGGGGGTGGGGGTGGTGAGGAGAAAAAGAGATAGAAAGAGAATGTGTTTTTCTTTTGAACCATCTAAAAACAGAGGATGAAATCACCACATGCTATGGCTGAAGTATTTGTGCATTTTGTCCATACTTACTTATCCTACTATCAGTAACAGTCTTTTATAGGAATGCCTCTAGTGACTTAAAGATGGCGACAAAGAAACTTAGAGACAGAGTTCAGCACCTGGAGCCTGAGGGCGGAGAGTATGCGATGGTACAACCGGGAAATCCAAGCAGGGCCTGGATGTAGATATTCAGAAAACTAACTCTGAAGTAGCAATTCCTCAGAACAGAAAGAAGAGAAGGAGAAAAAGAAGGACAAACCCCCTCAGGAAGAGAAAACAGTTTTCCTACCTGCTTTTTTCTATCTTGCCACTAGAAAAAAGGTACAAATCTGAACTTTATCAGGAGCATAAATGTTCAGCTCTTTGGGACACAAACTCATTCTCTCCTTAACGATTGTTAATACTCCTTGTAAGAGTAATGGAGGTGGATTTCTTTTTCTTTTTTTTCTTTTTAACAAAAGAACAATTGAAAACCTGGTAGATCATAAAACAATTAATTTTACCTATTATCTCTCTGACACTTCTCTTAGCATTGATTTTGCAGCATTAACATATTTGCCTAGTATTAAATGATTTTAAAGGATTAAAATGTTAATTAAAAGTAAAAGTGCCATCTCAGTTGCTGGGAAGGCCTGCGTGAGCATTGTTTTAGACTCAGGCTTGTGTGGCTCTTTCCCCCACCCCCTACTCCTCCGAAAGACCCTGTTTTGAGGCAACAGTTCCCTAGGAAGAAAGCGACAGAACCAGAAACAATTTGCTCCTTTAAGGATTGGAGAATGCTTATGTTGGAACCTCACAAAAGCTGCGTAATGTCCTTGAACATTCTAAAGATCATTGTTAATAGGATCAATTTTTGTGTGTTATTCAACTGGCTCCTTCCTAGCCTGTAAAAACCAGGGCTTTGCAGTGAGGGACATGGTGGGGTGGGAGTGAGGGGGGGGGAGGCAAGAAGGCCCAGCACATTCCATGTGATCAGTTCAGCTGCAATAATCTCTTTTCTCCTTTTTGACGAAGCCACACATGAGAGCACTCTGGTGTCTTTCATCATTATTTGTCACCCTTTTGTGCAGAGCAACTTATATCCACAGCCATTCCAGCAATTAAAATGAAAAAGAACCAAACAGTATTCTCATTGAATCCTCGGAGGCCACTGCCACCAAGTGCCATCCAACCTATTGAATGTTGGGTACCTAATGCCATTAGAGTTCTGTGAGTATTCTGTGAAAAAAAAACAAAAAACAAAAAACAAATAAATTGCTACATGCAGAATGTAGAGCATGATTTAAAAAGAGAAAGTCTTTTTATGTGTTGGTAGTAGTACACGGCCTATCGCAGGCTGTCTCTCCTTGATAATGTGAAGAACGAAGCAGCTGACAGGGATGGAGGTTCAGTGGGAAAGATTGAGAACTTCAAATTTTGGTAGACAAGTCATCATCGAGTGAAATCAATTCGACAAGAATAAGTCAATCTTGTTTCCATTCAAGTACTCTCTGGAAATAAGAATGAGCATTTTATTAGCCTGATTTCCATGATCTAAATACTTCTGAACTACAATGTGTCACCACATTTCCAAGAAAGGTGCATTTTAATTTCCTTTTTCCAAAAAGAGCAAACTAAAAGAAAGTCAAAATCAACCCACTTCCCCAAGACTGCAGGCAGAATAGGGATTGAACACTTGGCACTGGTACTAATTTCAGATCATATCCTTCTGAAAATGAAGACTCACTTTCATATATTCTGCCTGTCACACCTTTTTATATTTTTTAAATGTTAATTCTAAGTGAAAATTTTAGAACCCCTAAGACCGGTGAATCTGAATCAATATACTTTTATTTTCACTTAAGTGTAACTTTTAGAAAATCCCATGAATAAAGTTCTCTGAAATAGCAAGAACATACTTTCCTAGGCATCATCATACACACATTCCGTGGATGCTTGTCATGCTGAACAATTTAGTTGGGGGAAATATTTATCCTTAAAATAGCAATAACATTCAAGCATACTGAAATATTGAGGACTTGAGGACTTGAGTAGATGATGGGGGACCTCCAGGAGAATGTCTTGAGTTTGGAGAGGAGCAAAGGCAAATTAGAAAATGGAGAAGGTGCCTAAAATGTAGTGAGAACTCTGCATGCAGGTGTGCGCATGTGGCAGGAACATGGAGCGTGTGCTTCTATTCCTCCTGCTTCTCAGTGCTGCGTAAGCTATCTGATCCACAGGAATGGGAGCCAGAATTCCCCAAGAGAGATTTTGTTTGTATATAAGGAGCAGTGGAACTATAAAGGATTATCAGCAATGGTGTGTGGCCTTTGGGTGACCTTGACAAGATTCCAGGAAATGACCATATGACTGAGGACAGAGGTGGGATGCATCATATAGTGAGGTCTTGGGGGAGCAAAGGTAACCACTGTCGGTTATGTAAAGGGGTGAGAAAAATGCCAACAAGTACCCCTTCACCCCGAAGACCCACATTGGTGACTTTTAGGACCATGGTAAAGTGTGTGGGACTACAACTGGGAGTGCTGGTGAGCTGTTCCTATAGCATACAACCCTGGACACCCTCAGGACTGTGAAGGAAAGGATCTCTTTTCCCTTCATGCAAACTGAACTTTGTTGGCAATCTGTTATTAACTCCCTGGGATTTGAAAGCTTCCAGAACTGGAAAAGTAACCTCTTATATTTGACATTTATTCTCCCTTGTAATTCCCTCATAAAGAAAATGGTGTGGGCATTCAGTGTGGCTTTGCAGATCTCTTTAAAGTAAATAATCATGCTGTATAAATGACAAAAATGTTAGGTAAGACTAGTTAAGATTCTCCCAGATGTCTATGTTTCTAACAAAAACAATCACAACACCAAGAAAAGAACACTAATAAATTAAATAGTCAGTCTGGGTCAGTCCAGGTGGTTTTCCCTGATGAATAAAGATTGAGTTTGTTCCTGTAAAGTCACCATATTTCCTCGGGGCAAATTTTGGCAAAATATATGACTTGGAGATTATCGGTGGGGAGTGGTCAGCCATTTGGCTTTAAATTTCGTAAACTTTCTTGAATGCTTAATTGTTTGCTAAAATGTCAGCTGCAAGATTAGTAGAGCTGGAAAAAAAAAAGCATGCATTCACATTGGCCCTATGTCTATTTTCAGTGTGAAAGGAACTGGCTGGAGAGTGTTGCAAACACTTGAAGCTATGCACTCTGCATTACAATGAAGTGGTGCTGGATCACACAATACCACAGGTTTTTTTTTTTTTTTTTTTAAAGGGCATCATATCCAAAACCCTTTGAATGCAAAGCAAGAGCAACAGATGACAAATACTAGGATGTGCTAAACGTGAGAACAATTACATTAAAATGGACTTCTTCCAAGCAGAATCCTCTTCAATTTTTACTTGGTAAATAATTAGCTTGAAAACTATACCAGGACTCTAAAAAATATTGAAAACAAAAAAACACTGAATCAGAATTGGAAAAACAACAACAGCAACTTTATTTTAAGGCAAAAACAGTGTCTGGCTATATGTGTGCAGGTTAAATGTGTGTAGGTCTCATGATTAAAAAAAATGTCATTGTCATTTGACTTTGTCTTCCCCCTATTTGAAAGAAAAAATGATATCATAAAGCACAGTCACAGTTGGAATTCCTATTCTGGTTCTGCTAATTGTAAATACAAGACTTTTGTTGCACTGCAGAGACTCTTAAATTCTTTCTCAAAAATTGTCTTTTTCAAAGACCAGTATTATTTTTTAAAAGGACAAATTAATGGAATTTAGCAAAATCACTTAGCATTTTAAAGACAAATATTATATCTATGATGCAATATTAAACTTCCCTTCATCTTTAATGCTGGCTAAATAGAGTTTAAACTTAAACTCAGATCTTTGCTTGTCAGGTATTCATCCCCAACTCCAAATCGAACACAAAGTACGTATCTGCTCTCTAGCTTATAGAATTCAAATTGAGATAAAGCAGATTCCAATTTCAAGGAGTTAGGATTACATTTTCCACAGTATCTCTTATATTTAGATGCTATGATTCCTTTGGTTTGAAACTGGTTTTCTTTTGGGCTTTGGTAACATTTTGGGTCAATAAGACTTTTGGTGATTTTGTATTTTGCTCCACTGGGTATTATTATTCAGGTGGAGTCTCTCTCTTACATCAGCTAGCACAAAGCAGATGCTCAATAAACCCTCATACATAAAGGACAGATAGGTGTGTCCATTTGGTCTTCCTGATTCATCTGGAGGACAGAGAAAGACAGCTGGGCTGTGGTGGCTCTTCTCCTGGAGCCTCTTCCTGGCTCTGACAGTTTCTACAGTCAGGGTCAGGGAGCCCTGGAAAGTCACGGTAACTGCGTGGAGAGGAGAGATGCAGAGAGGGAAGACGCCACAGGAGAAGAGGAAGGTAAACAAAAATCAAGGGAAATTTAGAGCAGAAAACCGGACCTGTCTAGTTTCGCCTCACCTTGTTTATGGCCCCCTTGTCGAGCTAAAGGAAAGACAGAAAGCGTGAGACCAGGGAAACTTGGAACGTGGAAAAGTAGGAAGTATGGTTGTCATTGAAAGCAACATTTCCGATTTACCAGCTCACTTGCTCACAGCGCTAATGGACTAGGAATTTCTGGAGACTGGCTAGTGAATTCAGACTAGTATCTGTCTCCTCAGGTTATTGGGAAACGGCAGTTGACGTGGAAAATTTCAAACTTGGAAAACAATAACTATTTTTTCTAATAAATGCACTTAACAGGCTCCAGACTCTCAAATGTGATACACTTGGCAAAGAAAAGACCCTGTCACAAAACCTGAAAGAGATCTGTGTCATTATTAATCTACTTCCCAGGCAGCACTTTTTGGGTCTTAATGAATAGCTTCTAATTGGCTGAGATTGGCCCACATACCCTGGAGCTGTGCATCAAATACATTTTTTTTAAAAAGGAGTTCACAGCTTCCCTCCATCGCAATATAGGAAGATTATTCTGTATATATTATAGCATCTTTTCACCAAATAGCACCATGATTCACATGAATAATTACTCTATTAAGGTTTTTAAAAAAGTTTCTGGTTTTATACATATAACAAAAACAGAAATGAAAATAATAAATCTTGAATTAAAAATAACTGTTTGATAATAAAGAACGTCTCTATTCAAAGTATAGATCACTGACTCCTGGAGCCCGCAGAACAGAGCTACTCAGAAAAAAAAAAAAAAAAAAAAAGGAAAACCACGGTTCTTTCCTTCTGTGTTTAGTCACTGACCCCCCGGGTCCAGGAGGGGTGGCGGTGATCCTCTGCTAGCAAGGGCAAGAGCTGTGACTACCCAGCACCCTCTCTCAGCATCTGGGAACCAGGCCCCAATGTCAGTGCACTTTCAAAGGCACCCCCTAGGTGGGGTGGGTCAGGAGTAGGGGAGAGCTGGGAAACAGAGGCTAGGAGAGAACACACAACTACCGGCTTCACCTTTCTTTGTACCTTGAAACATCTCTTGAGTCCTACAGTTATCTTATTTGTTTGTTTTCACGAGAGTTTATATAGTACTTAGGAAGCTTTTTAAAAAATAATCTGTCCATGAATTAAGTATTATCTGTGCTGTTATCTGTGTATTTTAGCAGAGACCTTTGTTTTTTTATTTTAATAATTTTTAAAAATTGATTGTACACACAGATATATATTACATATATTGCCATATATTATATATAATGTATAATTATTATATATAATATATATTATATATATTACATCATTGTCTGTCCCAAGGTTTACCTACCACCTAAACGCCTATGAACCATCTTAATTTCTTGTGCCCATCCCCATCCCTACCTCAAATTTTCCCTCTTCCCCTTTCACATGTTCTATGCTTCAGTCCTGCTGACAGTTTGAAATTATCCTTGTCCAGTTGTTTGTTTTCCTTATACCCCTCATATAAGTGAGACCATCTAATATTTCTCTTTTTCTTTCTAGCCTATTTCCGCTAACATGATTCCCTCTAGCTCCGACCATGTTGCTGCGAATGACATACATTTGTCTTTTGGAATTGATGAATAATATTTCATTGTGTACCTATACCACAACTTTCTGAACCATTTGTCTGTTTCGAGGCATTTGGGTTGCTTCCATATCCTGGCTATAGTAAATAGTGCTGCAATAAATATCTGAGTACAGGTGTCTTTTTGAATTAGTTTTTGTAAATTTTGGGTAGCTTCCTAGAAGTGGGATTGCTGGATTGAATGGTAGTCCCATGTTTAGTAGTTTGAGGGTCCTCCACACAACTTTCCATAGTGGCTGGATCAGTTTGCATTCTCACCAGCAGTGTGGAAGTGTTCCTTTCTCTCCACATGCACACCAGCATTTGTTGTTGCCCATTTTTTTCATACAGGCGATTCTTACTGGTGTGAGATGATATCTCCTTGTGGTTTTGATATGCATTTAGCAGGGACCTTTGTTAAAGGAAACATGACTCGGGGTGACAGCCCCCATGCCATCCCATCCTCTTCCGATGGACATAAAATTACAATTCCTAGCATTGTGTGATGCCTTTCTGGGAAGACCACCACCCTCTGGGCTTGTGAGAACATCCTCTTCCACAGCAGAAGTCTTCTTATCTACACTGGACCTCAAACCCATGGTGGCCTGTGACAATGGTGATGCTGTTTCTGAAATAAGTGGTGAACAGAAGCTGAGACTTTGTGAAGAGTGGAATAGGAGGCCAAAAGGAAAAACCAAGAGCTAGAGGAGAGGAAAGGAGAGAGAACTGGATGGTAGGAGAGAGGACAAAGAGCAAAGTGACATTAATGTCTAAATAGAGTGAAAAGTAAATGAGTGAAGCTGCCACTTGGGTGAATCGTGAGTAATTATCCTGCAAATTCATGTGGTGGGTGCCTGTCTGAAGTAGCCTTTATCCCCTAAAGAACCTGGTAGCTGGATTCTGATTCCTGGAATACACTATGGCTCTGAACTCTGAGAGGGCAGAATTTTTATGTTTCTAGAATGTTCCATACCATTGCTGAAAAATGGAGAAAGCAGAGCTACCAGCAGGCGACTGCATGGCTGCCTCCAAGCCTGGAGTCCTTGGCTGTCGGAACCTCTTTCCCAGCAGGGAGCAAAAGTGGTGGAGTCTGGGTGGGACCCCTATATGGGTGAGCTTGAGTTGGGGGTTTGGATGGGGCTTTCAGTTTCATCCACCAGCAGATCCCTGCATGGGGCAGCTGTCTTCCCACCCGAAGACCCATAACCTGATGCAGCCAAGACGTTATGCCAGTTAGGGCTGAAGCTGTGCCACCCATGCGGCCATTCTGCCCCCCCCCCCCATGCAGGGACGTGCAGGTGTGTGCACCATGGCAAGAGCCGGGTAGGGGCTAAGGGAAGGAGGGAGGGTTTAGGACACCCCTTCTGCTCCAATCTCATACCAGTTAGTCCTCAGGAGAGAAATGAAGAGCACTAATAATACAAACACCATCACAGAAGGGGTGATGGACCAGGCGGACATCCAGCCCACACATCTGAGAAGGATGCAAGACACTGAACATTGAGCAAATCAGTGCATGTGGGACTGGAGAAACAACTACAGAGATAAGCTCTCACAGATATACACCTACCTGCTCACCGGGGCTGGATGAGCCAAAATCCTATTTCTGAGATGCCAACTAAGAGAGCAAGGTAACCCCCCCCCCCAATTCCACAGGAGAGGAAACCCACGGAATCAGGGCATTGACCTCACAGCAAAACAGCAAATGGAGAGAGGAGATGATGTGAATCATCAGTCATAGATGCCTGTACCCATGGAAAAACTTCTTAGCCTACAAAGATAGAGGGCAGGGCCCCCTAAACCAGACACCAGAGCTATAAGGCAAAAAAGCAGCAAAAACAACACAGGGAATGGACTGGAGAGTCTACCAACAACGAGAAAGCATGAAGAAACTACAAATAAGCAAAGATTGGCTGCCCAAGGCAAAGATAAGCCTGAAAACCTACCAGCATGATGTACCATGTCCCCAGAACAGAGTCCCTCCCCCAGTGAAAGGACACTGCTGCTGGAAAGAAAGACACGAATGGACTTAACACAGATTTAATACACAACAAGAGAGGGGTCTGAGTGAATGGAGGGGGCATCAGGAGGAGGGGGAGGGATCCCCTAAATCATTAACTGATGTAGAGATTTACGGAATTAAAAAAAAAATCAATAAAAAGTGGAGAAAATGAAGAAAGTACTTCCTTTACCTTTGCAAAATCCTAAGTGTTCATAGTTCATCGAGAACAGAAGTGAAATAGCCAGACTTTTGTGTCTCAGTGGCAAGGGGGAGGGAGGGGAGACAAGATGGACAGAGGGGTGGAAAAGGAAGCATTACAGTCATTGTAGGAATTAGAAGTCCATGGAGAAAAAAGCCTTTAGTGGGACAACCTGGTGTCATCACTTCACTTCATGACAAGACTGAAGACGCTGCGCTGTGTGCACCTGGCAGCCTACTAGAGGCTCATCTATTTTTCTTGCTCCTTAAAATGTCACATCACTTATACTATTTTTTAATTCTTTGTCAGTGGACAGATAATTGGCAGAGAAAACCCAGAACAGAAATTTTCTCACAACGTCCTGGTTATGATTTACAAGTTTCTGATTTTTCCTGTCACGGGCAAAAGTACTTGAGAGCAAAACCTGGGAACGACTTAGCTGGTATCAAAATTCTTCCTTTTGTATTGAAAGCAGTAGCCTTCAATCATCCCCCAAGAAGGTTCAAAATTGGCATAAAATTTAAGTTATGATTTTTGAGTTGTTACCTACGGAGGAATCAAAATTCACGAATTCTAAATCCATTAAGCCCTCCTGCTTTGGAATTTTAATATAGACCCATAATAGAAGGCACCTATTTGCCTTTTAAGCTGTGTTTACTATACTATATTTTTTTCATAATTAAAAGGAACACATTCTGGTTGGAGTGTGTGAAATAGTACCAAGGCATATAGAATGAAAGTTTTACCTGCTACCCCCATTGCCATTTTAATGAGACCAATTTTATAAATGCCTGGTGTGCATCTTTCCAGATCTTTCTTATGTTCATATCAGCATGTACAAGCACATCTATGCATATAAATTTTTGCTTTCCGCAAAAATGATGTCATATTATAGCAGTGTCTGTGAAACTTAGTTTCATTTTAACCTAATATCATGAATATCCCCTTTGGTGAGGTACACACTTCAAAGCATTCTTTTTATAACAGCCTCATGACAATAACCCACAGCCTGGAATCTAGCTCACAGTTCCTCCACTGATGAGCATTTGAATTTTGCACTAGTGTTTTCAAAGTATAGTGGGAAACCTCTTGAATTGTTTGATACTATGTGTTACTTCTTCCTATCAGAAGACTTAAGTCCATTAGAAGTAGAATGAATCTGAAGCATAGTTAGAAACCAGAAATACCTCAGTCATTGTCCATCTAGGTGATAACCATAAGAAAGTTGGTTTGGAAGTTTCTAAGCTTAGAGAAGTGCAAGATCCTATGTAAAGAAAGGTGTAAATCTAAAAGGCAGAGGTTCACATATTTTTTCAGAGACTCAAGAAGCCAGCGAACGAAAACTAGTAAGCATGACCTTCAAATGTTATGGTGCTTTCTCCTAAGAGAAGCAGCCAGGAGTTAGAAATGAAACTATGTGTGTATTAAAGAGAGTGGAGGAGTGAAGAAATAGAAGCATATCTTCTAATACCCAAAGTGGCACAGGTATACACTGACTGAAGAATACACAATAGCCTACAGTCTGAGTAGAAGCAAAACATGCACTGGAGAGTGGTAATTCACAGCCTCTTGGAGTTTACTGATGGGAGAATGCACAGAGCAACCTGCACCTAGTGAAAGCCCAGGCTCAGGGCTTTATGATGAGCATGAGGTATTCCCAGACTCCAGAGAAGGATCACATTCACCTCATGCCATCTCACCGTACAGCCACCCTTGCACATGTAACCAAGCCCGCACATACAAAATGAACAGGCACTAACTGCCTCACACTCTCTGGACAGGCTTAAGAATTTCAGTTTCTAGAAGACTTTGGAAGCACATTTAAACTTCAATTGATTTTAAGAAAAAAGGTGAGTGCAAAGTGAAGTCCATCTTTATTCTGCATTATGAACTTGAGAAAGTAAGAGTACATTTCTCCGTGAAGGAAGGTTCTAAGTGTGGTGAACTGCACAGAACAATGTAGCTAGCAGTGGATGGTATTCAGTGATTTGTCTATATTGGTCAACCCAAATTTCACTTTTGGTATTAGGGTGGATGGGTGATCCTAGTACTTACTGATCTCCATCTTGTTGTTTGTCTTCCAAATCTTAGTGAGCGGTGGTTGGGGTGAATTGCAGTAATCCTTTCTGTGACATGATGAAGAAATGTGGCAATCAACATTGTATTTGGGGGTGAGGTTGAGGCTGAGATGTCCAAAAGGAGGTGAAGATGCTACGGATGATTAATATGGCTTGGGATGGAATAAGAAGAAAAAACAATCAAAAATCTACTCCAAAACACTTTGTTGTTGCCCACACAAGCAGTTAATTCTGCCTTCCTCCCCAAATCATTGGGTGCCCAGTGCTGGTGTATGGAGCACAGTGAATGTGTGAGAGGAGCAGAGAACTAGGGTTACCCCATTTGTGGTTCTGTAGCCTTCAGCGTCTTCCCTGGAATTACAAACCTGAAAACACTGTGTCTGTGTCTATTCTTTCTGATGATGTTGAATCTAGAGCTCTCCTAATGATTTCACTGCCTTATGGGTATCCCATAGTTCTTCTGTAAAGAAAACCTATCCTCTCCCTGTCATCATCCAGTACAGAAATATAGTGGGTATTTTTTCTCTTCTTGATAGTCAGTCAAGTGCCTTTTCCTCTTCTATTCCTCTGGGAAATGCTGATATTTCTAGTGTGAGTCAGGTATGATGGAAGAAAACATTTTTGTGAAATCATATAGGGTCCTGACATTTTGCCCACTGTGGAATGTGGAAGCAGGTAGAGAGATGGAGCTTCAGATAAGAGGAACATCTCTTATCTCTCTAGCCCCCTCTGACACACTAGAGGGTGGACAACAGCATGTCTCTCAACTGTAACCCAGCTTTCTAACCTCTTTGGAATGTCCTAAGAGACATATGACTTATTAGTAAAGGCTGTTGCCCCCACAGGTAAATTCTCCTGTTATCACACATCCCTGCATCCTCCCTGCTGTATGTCACATATGCTGTGCTACTTCCTCATTACATCATCATAACATTTCCTTGCTGAGGTATATAACGGGCTTTGCAACTTCATTAAAGTTGGACCTGGACATGCTTCCCAGGACCCCTGTTCTGTGGGCTGGCCTCACAGATCACTGTCAATCTCTTCTGTCTCAATTTCTTCATCATTGTACACGTGACTCCTAAAAGTTCACCACCTCTCTTCTCCATGTGACCTACATTCTGCCTGTATTTTTTCTTATTTAATGAATGTTCCTGGGGCTATCCTCAGGTCTCTATCTCTAGATCAGTGGTTTCTAAGGAGTAGTCCATGGGTTTGAGTCAGTATTTGCTGAAATGTTATGAAGGGAAATAAGGGTGTACTGCACACACACACACACACACACATACACACACACACACACACATACACACACACACATGAATAATTTCTATCATTCAAAATGAAAAGATGGTTATTCCAATTGGGGTTATGTTTGGTCCCAATGACACTACTTGGGATAATTAAGATTTGGCAAATGCTGTATATGTTCATTAAAATATATTTTTTCATGAATGCTGAATACTTGAAAATCACTCTTGTAAATCTATCATGTCTTTTTCCACGCAACTCCTAGCCTAGCTCCTCTGGAAGAGGTGAACTGACTCAAAAATCATTCTCTGTTCTGAATTTCTAATTGTTTATCATCTTGAATATTTTCTTCCATTCAAAGCATGTATTAAAAGCTTCTAGAAGACAAGTTTTGGGCTGAACACTGTGGATATATTGGTGAAGAGAATAGGTGTGATTTCTGACCTCAGAGAACTTACAATTTATAAGGGGAACATGATTACAAATTGGGATGAATGCTTTGAGGGAAAAATGCATGATTCCATGAAGGAATGTCATAGGTGAGGTTGTTTTCCTTACTCAGGACCAGAGTGGCCTCTGAGACTTAACGGGTAAGAACGGTCATTCAGGTAAGATGTGATGATGGTGTTGGCAGAGAATTGCTCAGGAATAGAAAAAACAACAACTGAACTGAGAACACACATAATAAGCAGGAGAGAGAGGAAGAGAGAGAGAGAAAGAGTGAGAGAGAGAACACTTAGATTCACCAGATCTGGATCTTATAAGTCATGTTTAGGACTTGATATTTTGCCTTAAATATCAGGGATAGGCATAACAATTTCTAAGCAGACAAGTGATATGATGATCCAATTTGTTCTTTAAAACTGAGAGTAGGCAGAATGGAAAGAGGGGGCTTCTCAATGTCAGGAGATGGTGAAGTGGTTTTGGAAACAGATTTTAAGACAAAGTCTGGGCATATCCTAGTTGTTTTGTAGGCACCTTTAGTATCAAGGTTTTTTTTTTAAATCAATTTTCTACATACTATTGGGGGTATAGCTTCACAATTTAGTATTAGCATGTGCTTGACTCATTCACCACCAAAGTTTCAGTCACTACCTCCATGGTATTTTTTAATGTCACTGCAGTCCTCAAAGAAGCTAAACTAAGAGTTCTTTGTTTATAATGGTGCTAGATACTGAGACTATGTTGCTATCTAAGATACACCTAGTATTTGTCCTTTGGAATTTGAAAGGAGAAAGATAAACAAAAAAGGTCATTATATAATCTAGGGTAAAAGTGTTGATAAGTACAGCACAGACTGTCTAAGAAGAGGAGACTATTAAATAACCAACTCATGTAATGTTTGGGAGACTGGAACAGTTTTAAAGAAATCATGTCTCCATTGGGACCCAAGGATTGAGAAATTAAATCAAATCACACTGTGAGGCAAATTATGTATTATGTAAAAGAAATCCAAGCAATGAGCAGGCAATTTTAAGAGAAAGGTGATAGAGAAGGCAGAGGTATATTGGGCAGACACGAGGCACTGGGAACTCCATGTGCAAGAGTCTGTAGAGGAAAGAATTTGATTTGCCATAAATATCTTTGTTTATGACAATTCAATACTTGTTGGTACTTCCCAAATCAGCCCACTGCATTTCTTTATGTGACTCTTTGGTGGCAAATGGGATGTACACAGCGGTTTAAATTGTGAGATGTGAGGGAAAACTAGTTGTCTGGAAGAAAATATTAGAACCAACTTGCCTCAGTGGATGGTCTGATTGGTTCCCTTCTTAATCTTATAGGGACTGTATCTTCTGGTTAGCATTCAATGAGTTGATGAACTATTAGTGAAACACTTTGAATATTCCATGTGAATTACATATATTATATTTAGAGTATCAGATACACTGTAGCCTATGAATTGCCAAGAGTTAATTTGGTTATGGTGACAAGAAAGGTTATTTACTGAGGTTAGACAACTTCAGAAGTCTACACAGGCTTCAAGGACTTCCCAAAAGAATTTCTTTCAAAGAGGTAAAAGTAAAGAAAACCACAAGACTTGGAGAATATAGAACAGAGACTGCAGCTGAAAAGTAAAGGCAGTTAGAGGAAGAAACCAACAGTGGAATACCAAACTGTTCTCATTACTGTAGCTTTATAATATGTTTTAATAGCTAGCAGAGATCAGGCTACATATTTTTAAGTTCCCTGGTTATTCCTTCGTGAAATCATGATCATTTTTTAAAATTGAAGTCACAAGGTGAAAATTCTTAAAGTTAGAAGCTTCAGTTTCTTGGTTTCAGTCCTTCACATATTAATAATGTTTTGGCTTATGAAATTATTCTCCATAAAAAATACCATCTACATACATGTATAGTTAGTATATAAAATATATTTATCTGAATTCATAAAAAGGGCAGGCATAAGTCATTCAGCATTAACTATATTACTATACATACACTATACATTCACTATATATGACACTTTGACTATTGCTTCTATTGAAAGAGTAAAATAAAACTTTAAATCAGTTCAATGCACTGATATGGGAACATCTTTGACATTGTTAACTTTCATATTTTAAACACAGGAAATAGTTCATAAATAGAACAGGGACACAGACATGACCAAAAATAGATATTTAGCTGAAAGAATCCGAGAAATATTTTGACAGAGGCTACATATGACCGACAATTGTCACACTTCACACTATCTTCTGGGAGGTAGGTGACTTCTATTAGATAGAATAATTCCAGTTATGAACTAGCTTCTTTGAAACGGAGCTCTATTTTTGGTGAGAAACAACGCTTTTTTCTCCATTGCTATGCAATTTACACACTCCAGTCTTCAGGAAGAAGCCAATTTGAGCTGGCAACTTTGGAGTTATAATAAACTTTATAGATATATTCAGTGGATTGGAACCTCAAATTTATCCTTAAATGTTTTCAGAGTAGATCACAGATTTTTCATCTTCCTTTTCAGTTAATACAACATATAATTCATTAGACAGATTTCAGCTAGATACTAGTGAAATGATTTTAGTCTTATTTTAACCATCTATAAAGATAGGATTTTTTGCATTAATTATGACTAATAATTTAAAATTGTGATTTACTCAAAAAGCTGTATAAAAAAGGCTCCCTCTGATTCACCATCTTCTCAAAGAGCTTTCTGACAGGTGAAGCTTTTTTCTTGGGACTTCAAGTCCTAGAGCGAGGTTGGCAGTAGCTTTGTCTATGGGTAGTTTTGCCTATTGAAGGCATTGGAAAGTAGCAACTGCAACTGCTGATGGAAGGATGGATACTATAGTCTCTTAGTGGACATTTCCCCTGCCATTTGCATCTACCATGAGCACTCTGTGTGAATAGCTTTATTGCACAAATGAAGTATAGGTTTATATGCTAGTGTCTGTTCACGTGTCCATACATGCACCTGATTTATCAAATATATTGAATTTTTTCCAAGTCAGGGTACTGTGTGAAACTGCATATCCAATGGAGCATGTTTCCCACGGGGTCAGGTTGTAGTAACTAAAGAAGTTCATGTGTGCGTGTATGAATCTGTGTATGTCGAGGTTGGTTTGGTTTCTGCATAGTGGATTCATTCTTAATTAGATCACTGGGGGGTTGTTAACATTGCTCTAGTTGAGGCAAAGGAAACCAAGTAGCCTAAAAAAGTCAAGATGCTAAATTACTGAGTTCACAGTAACATTTCTTTCTCTCTCCTTGTTGGCTACATGTTTAAGTGTACATGTAGACGAGGTCTCAAAATCTGCAAATCAGGGAACTTGGGCAAATATTTTCGTTCTCTACCTCTCAGACTATTTCTTGAGCAGCGATATACCAGAGTCTTGATAGAGATTCTGTGACTCTATCAAATCAGACTTTGCACAAAAAGCCATCTTAGCCCATGATCTAAGAAAAGTTAAAGTAAGAATTTTGGCATATCATTGGGCAAATCACAGATTAGTATCCCATCCATTTAACTAGTTCCCTTTCATTCAGTGAGAAAGGTGGAACAGTTACCTTTTAATATCAACAGAGTTGAAGAGAAAACTCAAGAATATGTCTCTTTAAAGGTCTTGTATTGTAAGGAATGCCAGAATGGCAGTGTATTATTTTCCATTCATCACTGTGTTAAGCACTTTCAAGGCAGAAGGACTACATTACACATTTAACTTTATGATCAGAGCATAAAGATCAATTAATTACTATTAATTTGCATGAGTTTTATGCATCAATGAATGATGGATTTGACATATTGGCCAATAGAGAGAAAACTAACTCTTCAAACCATCACAATAGGATGCAAAATGGAAAAAGACTCTTTGGATTCACAGAAAATAAACATGAAAAAAGGCTCATACATATTTTAGAACAATGATTTTATAAATAATGAAATTAATTAAAATCTTCAAAGAAGAAATACTGCTATGTTTATTAGCGTGCTTTTGAAGTCATCCTTCTTTAACTTTTGAAATTATGGAGTTAGTTCCATCTTCCCTGAGACCTTATTTCAGGTTTTATCCAAATCTATGTTTCTATTTTCTAATATGCAAATGATCTAATTCATACATATGTGTTGTATGGATGTTTGGTAAATCTTGGTGAGCATCTACCTTATTCCAGGCTTTGAGTTGTGTGCTGGGAACAAATAGGAATACAACATCTTCCTTGATCTCCTAGAACTTGGTGCCTGGAGGAGTAGGAATAATACCTCATAGGAGGTAGTGTGTAAGCAGAGGCACTTTGGAAATGGTGGTGTACTTGCTTTGTAGGAAGGATCCAAAATGGCTTTCAAGACCCCCACTTTCTAGTGTAAGCCACTCATTTTGGAGTATATGGGGAACCTGTAGACTATGATAGACAGCACTTTCATAATTAGGTTATGACTCAAATTTGACTTGGAACTTCTCAAGATAAGAAACTGTTCAGGTGGGCCAGTTAGGAGGGTCCTTACAGAGAGTGGGCTCTTCTTGATGTCAGAGGTGTTGGAAATATGTGATAACCTATGGCGAACCATGTTGAGAATAGCTTCAGAACCTGATGGCAGTCTCTGGCTTCCAGCTAACAAAACAATGATGCCAGAGTCCCACCACCACAAAGAAATGCTTTCTGCAAACATGCTGAGGGAGTTTGGAACCGGGATTCTTCTGAATAAAAACTCTAGTTGAGGACATTCTTCATTTCAGGTTTTTAAGACTCTGAGGAGAGAACCCTGCCACTCTGTGCTTCTGATATACAGAACTGGGAAGTTATACATATTTTTTGGTGATTACGTTTGTAGTAATTTGTTATGTAGCACTGGGAAACCAATGTATTTCCCTATGCCAGTGTAGACGGTGGCTTGAGTATAGAAAAATCTTCACAAGAAGAAAGAACTACTGACTGGTGACTTGATGGATGAGTAGGAATGAGACAAGAAAGTAGTGAGTTATGAAGTTAGGGTGACAGATAGAGAATAAACCCTGGAAGTAGAGTCTTGGTGTTTACTGCATTGGTCCATCTCCTTGGGATTTCACTATAGATTTATCTGGGTATCAAGATTTTAAAAGTTGCCCAGGTGATTCTAAGATAAACCAAAGTTGAGGACTTTGTTTTAGATAGTGAAAAATAGCAAAAAACTTAATCACGAAGTGGGGTAGAATGGGAATCTGGCTAAACAGAGGAGGAAAATTACAATCAGATAACAAAATTTATTTTAAAAATCCATATCTAACTTGTGATGAAACCTTTGGATAGATACTTAACAAGTGGAATGTTAGATGTGTGATGTGTAGAGAATGGGAAGGAAATAACACTGAAGGAAGGCAATGTTTGCTATTTTCACAGAAAAATTTCAGATCAATTTCATGGTATAATAGGTGCTCAATTAACAAATGAATAAAACCATTTAGACTACTAAGGATAGAAGCTGAATTGTCATATATACGCTAGAAAAGTGTATGTCATATCATTGGGGTAAAGATAAATTATTTTCCTCAAAGATAAATTGTATTGCTGTTTCTTGCTTCACTGCTATCACCTGGAATGAGATGATCTCTTGTTGTCACTGTTACTACTTTGCTATTCATAACAGTGCCAGCAAAAGAAAAGCAGATCTTGGGTTACCTTAAGCTTGATAGTGTTCATCTCAAAAGACAACCTATAGCAAGATAGGGAGATAAGCTCAGGAAATATAAAAGATAGCTGGGATGGGATATTTCAGCCAATTATGCCCAGAGTTCTTAAGTAAATGTGTCAAACAAACTCCATTCTCTTCCATGTATTAGATGCCCACTCTGTGAACAGGACTAGACAATACATTCATTAAAACACAACACTAAATTCATCGATTTTTTTATTTTTGTAATTAATTAATTAACTAGCTAAATAATTAATTAACTAACATCATTATTTGCCCTTTAGGTGCAGTCTCTGTGGGTCTCTCTCTCCCACAGCATCTGTGAACTATCACCAAAATCCCTTGTGCTCTTCCCTTCCCTTTTGCAAAAGGACCCTCCCTTCCCCTTCCTTGCTGTTTGTCTTGAGTCTATGGTCAGCTTGCATGTTTTGTCTTTTCCAAGCCTCTGTTTGGTTTCCTATGCCCCACTTTTCAGTGAAATCATTCACTACAGCCACTTGATTTAACCTTCACCAAATCATTGAGGTAGTGGCTACATCTGCATTTTATTTATGGCTATTTCAAAGATTGTTGTCACAGAAGTACTAAGAAACCAATTTTTGAGATGAAATCTGTTTGATTCCACAACTGGGAACTTGACCATGATGTAGGAGTAGTTCTATTTGCCTGGATGGCACTGAAGGCTGAGGAATTCTCCTAATGACACCCAACACTTCTGACCCTGAGATATATTACAGTGGCAAGTCTCATTTCTAGAAAATTTACTATTGATTTCTATTTTGTTTGGAATAATAATGTAAAACAAGCTTTGGAATGAATGAATTAATATTTGGAGATCTTGAGTTATATTCAAATATTTTCAGTAATGTTTTAAAATGTCTGAAACATGACAAAACAGGCAAGAAAGGGTCAAAATATGAATCATCTTAATGTAAGTTATACATTTTTTAACACAGATATTGTTATTCCTAATATCCTATGTAAGCTATGTGCAAATTATTTTATTAACATGAAGAATTGTCAACTACATCCACTAAACAACTTTGCTTTAAACAAACCGAGTAATTCTCTCCAGACATATTTTCTTTGCTAGAGTGTCTGTATTTTGATACTTTTTTACACAAAAAGGGAAAAAAAATAAAAAAAGAAGTTTTTGTCTTTTTTCCATGTATATTTCCCACAATGCAAAAGTCTTTTCTTCTTACATGTTAGACTGAACTCTGGGCATTGTATGTGGTTGAGATGATGAAAAAATAATTACATGATTCACTACTTAATAATTTGGATAATTTTACACATTTACAATCTTCCTACTTTTACTGTAGTAATTGTGGTGCTCTTGGAGCTAATATCATGTGATTGCTATTTCCATTTTGCTCTCCAAATTAATTTGCAATTGTAGTTTCATTTGGATTTTGCAGCAAACATTTTTCTGTTTAATTCACCAGAAGCTGTAAAGTTCTGTCCTAAAAAGTCACATGTGAATTGTTTAGAGGTGACTGGCAGAATATGATATTAATAGGTTATTGACTTGTTAGGTCTTAAAGAGCCAAAGGGAACATCCTTTGCAGCCTCTGCAATGCACTGGAGGTTTGTTTCATTGATTGGTCTGTTTAACCCATCATCTCCAGGCATTTAAACAATGATATACGCTTGACAAACCTAATATTTCATTTTCTATCTGGGGACCCTGGAACAGAAATTAAAGGAAAGAAAGACAAATGGACAGATATACAAGCAGAAAATGATGATAAATGTGAGGGAAAAGGAAGAGACATATCCAACCCAGACCAAAATTTGGATCAGTACGTTCTGGAATCGGTAAATGTGCAACTAACAGCAAATGCAATTCCCAGGAGAAGGGTAGGGGAACAAATTTAACCTTACTTAGTGTGAGCAAAATTCAGATTTAATACAGAATAGCTAGCAGAGCAAACAAGATATCTAATAAATGGCAGCTGTGTGTGTGTGAGAGAGAGAGACAGAGACAGAGACAGAGACAGAGAGGAGGAAAGAGAAATGGGGAGAGAGGGGGAGAAAGAGAGGGGGAGAAAGAGAGGGGGAGAAAGAGAGGGGGAGAAAGAGAGGGGGAGAAAGAAAGGGTCCCATTCTTGAAAGTGTTTTGAATAGTTTTGTAAGAAAGCAAAAATAAATCAAGACACTTATTTTACCTAATATTTCTTTTTCAAGCCTTAAAGGAAGTGACTGACATGAGAAACTCTTCTTGTTTTTAAATTTGGATTTTTCTTCTGTCTCCAACTAGAAGAGAGGCTACTTTACAACAGCCTGCCTCAGGTACTTTAAATCTCTCCATGGGGTGATAGAGAACAGAGCAAATAAAAAAAATGTATAGAATAAAAATATTTCTCGTCGACTGGTTATTCTGTGGTCCTTGGTCTGATTAAAATTCCATCCTTAACACACAGTATCCCTGGAAACTGAGCCGTCACACCCTGCGTGTCTCAGGAACGCAGGCCAAGGAGGGTATTTCAGCAAAACTGACAACATATTCTAGTTCCTTTACCTTAGGGGAAAGGTAGGATATTGGGGTGTAAAAATGCAAGGCCAAAGACTCACGGACACCCTATAGTATCTGGAAATTTCTGTGACAAATCACTTGCTAGCTCTTAAAGTGTGTCTTGTGAAAAACTCTAGATTTGATCTACTTTTGGTTTATGAGAACCAAAAAGCAACAGTTTTTAAATACTTAAATTATACCGACTCCTTCTAAACTCTTTTGAGAACTTCAGAACTATTCTATCAACAGAGAGTTACTCCTTATTTCTGTCTGTGCTCTTCACTGGGGTGTGTGGAGGTGGAGGAGTGGGTGTGGGAAGAGAGTGATCCAAAAAAGCTGCTTGCCTCAAGAAGAGAACTGAACATAACTATTTTTTATGTTATATTATGTTTTACTTACCAGATGACAGGTTTATTACATAGGCTATTAAAGGACACAAGTAAACAAATAGAGAGATACGGACTGCAGGGTTCAGAAGGACCTGAAAACAGACTCTTTTGATCTGTCTTGTGGGGTTTGGACTAGGCCTCCCGCCAGCCATTGGATGTGTTCTGCTTGACCAACTGGAATCTTGAAGAGCGCTGTTTTAAGTGGGAAGTGCGTGATCTGTGTAGATTTTCATTTGTTGTGAGATAGGATGTTGGGACAAGAAGGATCTCATGGGGGCTGGAGAACTTCATAGGACTCTAGGTGGTGGTGTTTGGGTCACTGGTCAGGGAGAGGAAACAATTAAAAAATTATTTATATATATGTTTCACATCTTTGTATTCCCCATGGATCACCCACCACCTTCCCTCCCTGTCCCTGACTGCTCCCTCCCTTCTTCCCCTCCCCCCACTCCCCCCAGTTGTGGACTTTGGTTTGGTTGTTAGCTTGTTTTGATATTTCCTCCTGGCCTTTTGCTTGGTTTTCTTATAGCCCATATATTAGTGAAACCATTCGGTTTCTGTCTTTTTCTTTCTGACTTGTTTCTGCTAATATGATTTTTCTCTAGGTCCATCCATGTTGTCTCAACTTCATCAAATTTGTCATTTTTAATTGATGAATAATACTCCATTGTGTGTATATATAACACAACTTTTTCAACCATTTCTCTGTTTTGGGACATTTGGGTTGTTTTCATGTCCTTGCAACTATAAATAGTGCTGCAATAAACATCCGAGCACAGGTGTCCCTTTGTATAAGTATTGAGGTCTCCTTTGGGTAGATTCCCAAAAGAGCAATTCCTGGGTCAAATGGTAGTTTCACTGTCACTAGTTTGAGGGTCCTCCACACAGCTTTAGAGGAAGCAATTTTAATTGAAAGAGATGCATGTAAAGACCGAGTCTGAAACCTGTGTGTGTTCTGGCAGCAACGCCAACAAGACAGTGAAGTTCAGTTGATGCCTTGTGTTACCTTTGTTCAGATCTCGGCTGCATCTGCTGTCTAGCCTGGGAGGTCATTTCATACATGTGATACTGAAGGGTGACAGCAAGAAGTAAGTCCTCAGTAAACATTAGCTATTATTGCCATCACAGTCATTTTTTAAGGTAGACAAAACGGTACAGAGTGACTTCAGAATTTTTATATCTAAAGCACATAGAACACATCGGTTTCAAAGAACATAAATCAGCAAATATAGAAGCATAGTCTCCACTCACTTTGTATCTTAATTCTTATTGTTACTTTTTTTTTAGCCACCTCCTAGTCTACTTGACAGGGTTTATGTGTCTGTACACAAACTTAAAGTTGCAAGGGTAGGAGCTCTCTATTAAGAAACATAAAAACATGATGTTTTATCCATTTCAGTAATAGGCTTTTATTATAGACTATCTAATCTGTATACACATTTATCAAAATGACTTATTAACTCATTGAAAAATTAGACAAATGTAGTTGACTTTACTTACTTGAAGTAAATGAATTGAAATTTATAAGCTATTAAAATAAATGTTTATTCATTCAAAATATTTATTGAGTTCTGTATCAAGTCCTGAATATCCATACATTTGCTCACAGAAGTTGAATTAGATGATACAAGTTTATGTTGAGGCTAAAAGAACAACAACAATAAAAAAGAATTATGACTTTAAAAATGTCTAAGTATAGATAATAAAGTGATTTTCAAGGATTTAAGATGAAAAAATAGTAACTTTTCTTTATTAGAATTGTATCAGACAAATAAATTATATATACATATATTTGCTTCAGTTTTCAAAATAAGGTTTGTGCGCTCTTCAGTAGAATATTCAGTCAGTTCTCATTAGGTAACAGTAATGTCAAATAATAATAATAATAATATTGGAATACAAACTTTGGCATCTGGAACTAAGTAGTAAAATCATTGGTACTGAAGATAGAAATAAGGAGGTTATTAAGCCATAAGATTCACCTGGCATCTTTCATTAGAGTCTGAATAAAATTCTTCATTGGAATTTGCAACACTGCTTGTAGTTCATCTTATTACTTTTCCAGAGGACAAACAGCCATGTAATTAGAGTGTATTTGCAGTATTACACGCTTATTTGTAGCCCGAAGATTAGATACCAATTGGATGTTATCATTTAATGGCAAGTATAATTACCACGAAGCATGTTCTCAGCATCTAAGAGTTTACATTTCAGTGCTGCTACAACTACACAATTATTTTTCAGTTAGCTTCTTTCTGCATTATTTAATAATTATATCCATACACTATGTAATATGATCATTTTTAAGTTGCTAGATCATTTTTAAGTCACTGTTAAAACTATGAATAGACTATACATAAAACACATGATAAATAATTTACATTATGGTGTTTTCTATTTTTACACTAATTTCTAACACAATTTAACACCACTATAGATCTAGTTTCTTAGAAACATGCATGAGTCGTGCCTTCAAGGATCTGAAGCCTACCATAATAATAGTAATAAAGCCATATGTTGGTATAGCAGCACTTATTTCCAAAGTACCTTCATGAAATTAAGCTTTGCATTCTCTTAAGGGGTTACTAAGTAGTGGGGATTAGAGCCACTCTCTCTTTAAACCAGAAGGCAAATTGAGATACAGGAGAGTTGTACTCAGAAACCCAGGAGCAAATTTGGCAACTATGAGCCATCAATAGTGTCCTTTCTCCCAGATATTTGCTTTGACAGGCAATCAGTGGCAAGCGCATCATTTGAAAATTATCTCTGAAGCATTCATTTATTCATTCATGCACACATAACCCCATCATTCATTCATTCACAATATGAATGGCAAGAGCTTAGCAACGGAGGCCCACCTAGGGGAAAATCGACTTTGCTGGAGAGATGGGGAACTGAAACCACTGTCATCCAGCAATCAGAGAGAAACCAAAAGTTGAGAGGTGGAGTGAACAAGGAAGACATTTTGGGAGTCCATGAGAAATAGCAACTGTAGTGTTAAATGAGTGATCGTTATCCTCAGACTAGGGGTGGATTGATAAATGTTTAATAACCAGCTCTCTAGGGGACTGATATCCCAATTTGTAGCATTTACTGATTTTCATGGTGTAAATGATCCAACCAGAACCGATTTCAAGCTGCCAACAACATGATATCCTTGACTGTGGAACTGGGTCGCGAAGTGCAGAAGTACACCATTATATCCTATTTTCATCACACAGATAGGACGTGTGTACATGACTCAGAAGCACAGATCCTGATGAAAAGCAAAATCATTAGACAGTGATGTTTCAAGGAATAACTTTATCAAGTTTACTCAACTTTAAGTTTGTGTAACTTTTTTTTTAATTTAAATTTTTTCTTTTTTATTTAGATATAAATTTCACAACATTGTAATCCCCAGGGTTTACTCCCCCCTCCATCTTCCCCCCTTTCCCTCCTGCTCAAAGTTGTGCTCTTCAGTTTGGTGCTTAGCTTGTTTTGACTTTTCCCCAAGTCTTTTATTTTTTCACTGTATCCCATATGTTAGTGAAGTCATTTGGTTTCTGTCTTTTTCTTCTTTACTTGTTTCTGTTAATATGATTCCTTCTACGTACATCCATGTTGTTATAAAGTCGTCAAATTTGTCATTTTTAATTGATGAGTAATATTCCATTGTGTATATGTACCACATCTTTTTTATCCAGTCATCTGTTTGGGGGCATTTAGGTTGCTTCCATGTCCTTGCAATTATAAATTGTGCTGTAGTAAACATCCGAGCACAGGTGTCCCTTTGTACCCACATATAGGTCTCTTTTGGGTAGATTCCCAAGAGAGCAATTGCTGGGTCAAATGGTAATTCCATTTTCATTAACTTGAGGGTCCTCCACACAGCTTTCCATAGTGGTTGTGAAGCCGGGACCCAAAGATGAACCCAGTTCCGAATATGGGCATTGCAGATACCTGCATCTGAAAAACAGAGACTAAAACTAGCCTGAGGCCAGTTCCCCCCTTTGAGAGTAAAGTGGTTACTCTAAAAGTAACCAGGGCAGACTGGGGTTATGTAATATAGGGTCCTGAGGTCGAAGTCCGGCCCAGAGGGAAAAGGGAGGTAACACACCAAGGGGGTATGGTCAATAGGAAGCAGGGAGAAGGATAAAAAAGAGGGGAGGTGGAGTGTATGGACACAATTTTGGAGAGGAGCATGGAGAGTGGAGTGAGAGCGAGAGCCTGGAGATTGGGATCAGGCGCGGAGGTTTGGGGCCTCGGAAGTAGGACCCGGCGGGGTCCTCTGGAGCTTCCTGACCTCCCCAGCACTTGGTTCATGAGGAGCAAGACCTGTGTGAAGGCCGAGGAGAGGTGACCCGGGTGAAGTGCGGAGCCACGGTGACACTCGGACAGGCCTGCCTTTGGGAGACCGTCTGAGCCCCGCCTGTGTTGATTGGATTCATCTGGTACCAACTGGAGCGACAGGATTGGGAGTCAAGGTCCTGGCATTTCCAACCAGAAGTGCCCTAAGACTGAGGTAAAC